>JAJJWM010000622.1:0-22653 GCA_021655865.1 Fusarium guadeloupense
ACACAACCCCGCCCACCCATTCTATTTGTGCTTCGAAGATAGGCAGCTCGAACCAATTGGCTGTTTCAGTGCAAACGGGACGGATCGGGACGAACGGCCAATGTGATTGCAGCTGCGGGCTCGACGCTGCATCAAAAGCACGACCTTGAAGCTGTAGAAGCACATTTCTCGTCAGTTATAGGACAGTAACAAGAGAAAGACAGAACACCTGCATGTACAGATTGAGCTTGAAGGCCCGCAGAAGCGCTCTCATAACAACCTCACAGCTCTTTTGAAGTGCTGCCTGTGCAATTCGCATGCATTTGCACTGCCGCCGGGAACATGTCGACGTCTGGTGTGGTACCTGTGCAACTTGGGCCAGGGCGTGCAACAAGGCAGTGGAGTCTACTTGTGATGGTGGGTGTATGCGGATGTGAATATTATACGTCTGGTTGTTATATGTATTGTTATGTGTTTCGTGGTGGTTGCGGTCACCATTATTCATGTCTCCGGGACCGATATGGGTGCTATTGGAGTATGTGTTGGAGTCGATGTCGATGTTATTGACGGTGCCATTGTCACCATCTGTTGTATTCGGTCTCGTCTTCTCGCTGGATGGGGCCATGTCCGTAATGGCTGCGTCGTATGTACCCGCTCTTGTCTTGCACTAGGAACTTGTCCGCGGGTGAAGGGGGTTCGAGTCTGACGATTTTCCCACGAGCAAATTTCGTGGGTGGCCGTCATAGTGGAGGCGAGGGCTCTCTTGCCCGGCAGAAATGACAGGGGGCCCCTTGTCAGTTTACCCTCATTTTCGTCTTGTCTCTCTTGGTTGTACTCTGCGCTCTATGAGAAGTTGATGTACATATATGATGTAGTATCTTCACAGTTCGACTTATACAAAACCGAGTCTAGCTGAATATCCATTAACTCCTTTCGCTTTTGTAGATATCAAGCTCAAGTACGTACTACATTTGCCACGCCGAGTCCGTCACTCGGTGCAATCACAAGCGTCTGCATGCTTCTCTCGATGGAAGAGACAGTGGAACAGTGTTTGCTAGTTTCCATATCCATCCCTCCATCTCGTTCTGTATCTCAAAGGCTGGTGGGGAGGTGGGCAGCCAACACTTCAGCCAACAGAGCGGCGTAGCAGACAGAGCCAACCAACAGCTTGATTGATAATCTCAGCATCTGGTTTGGATTGCCCTGATCAGTTTTCCAAGGTCATGACATTTCCCGGTCGCAGCTCTGCTATATGACCCTTTCTTTCTTTCCAGCCCGGACCCCAACAGCCAGGTTTGAGTCACTCACAACTACGGCATGTCCTTTGTTTCGACTTTCGATTCTTTGTCTTTTATATTAGACTTGATCTACTAACAGGAGGCTTTGGATAGGGATCAACTGCCGCGTCCGCCCGTTGCCAGCAACCCATTCTTCTCTCTCTCTAAAGGACTCAGACTTATCAGATCACAGAGCCTCGAGTTACTCAAGCCTTGCAACTCTCATCTTATGGTGACTACCTATCCTTCGACCCCCAAATGAGTCCAAGCATGGATCCAAAACTCTCTACGTCATAATAGATACCGTCGTACTCACCATTCACTTAACCATCGACCTTTAACCTGATGAAACTGTTGTGAAGGCAAGACTCAACTCCAGACCGAGTCTTAGCGACCGGCCTCCCATCGTCCACCGCAAGAACGCCCTGTGGTTGCCTTAAGACTACAATATCTGTAACGTATCAGAAGCTTTACATTGACAGCCTTGTATGCCGTGTCACTCTGCTTCGCCCCCATCTGTTGTCTCAGGTTTCACCGCAGTCTGACAGATGAGGCTCTGCTGCCCCTTTCTTCACCAATTTACAAATTTTCATCCCTGATGATGCCCAAGTTCTTACACCATATCACCTCCTGGCCTTCATTATCGGTCGCACTTTTCAATCTTTGAGGTTATCCTACATGCCACGTTAGCACGACCATTACGATTCCTGCATCCTCGCACACCACACTTGGGGTTTGGGGGACAATTTTATCGTCTATGTAGCTATTCACGCTTCTTGGCTCGTATACACCGCTACTTGCCTTGGCCTGAATCTTCACTTTCGTCTTTCAGTGATGCTACCTCGTCGTTCAGATTGAGGTCATCATGGCAGAGATCATTGGAGTCGCCGCATCAGCGACCCAGCTGGGCATAGCATGCTTCTCCCTAATAGATATCCTGAGAAAGATAAAAGGGGGAGCCTCGACGCTCGAAAGATATCATCAGCAGCTCCAGGAACTTCAGAGTCTTTCTACTTGCATCTCTCAGAATCCCCTGCTCCAAACCCCTGAGGTAGGGACTCAGACTGAAGCCCTTCTCTCAATCATCAACAACAACTGCATCAACTCCCTTCGACGAAAAGGTCGTTTCCTTCGTACCTGGGGCATCCTGTATAAGGAGCCGGATCTTGTGGACATCTTCGTCAGGCTTGAACGTCAGAAAAGCAACCTTTCTTTGGCTATCGAGCATATTCAAGCCAAGGCTCTGTACCAGATACAAGCCGACATCCAAGACATGGCTGAAAAGAGAACACCAAGCTCTTCAACGACCAACATCTCGTCATACTCTGTAAGAGGGACTCTGGTCAACAGAAGATTGTTAGAAAGTGGCCGATCTTCGACCATCCAGGCGGGCCCCCTTAACCTTGGTTCTCTCAACCCATTTGTTGCACAACTACTCTCGGCCTCCCTCCCTCCTTTGAGAATGAATTCATCGACTGGCGAACAAGCTGCAGCTGACGAAAGCTCTACCCCTAACACTCGGACTCATCCTACTAGCCAACCCTGTCCTGATCACCGCCCGTCGAGCGAGTCGAATCCGAACGAAGATACAGGCGCGCAATGGAACAACATGCTAGCGGGCTCAAATTTCGATCAAGAAAACGGGAACACCTATGAGATTGATGGCGAACTTTCTGCTGAACTTGCCAAAGAACTTCCTCGGGGAAGATCTACTCGGTGCATTCACAACAACTCGGTTAAGTTAGGACGAGGCAATCAGAACAATCGTCACCTTTTTGAATTCTATGGAGATATGACTGGTGCGAGAATCCCTGATTTCAGTGGCGACAGGTGGAATAACGGTGTAGTATGGCCTTTTCCGTCTATCGACCCGGAAGACACTGAAATACTCGGGAGACAACTCAATGGCATTCAAGTTAGATACAAAGAGACTCCGGGTGCAGATAAGCAAAACAAGTAGGTGCTAATATATTGGGGGTAGTTGTATCTTGTCGCTAGAAAGTCCTTTCTGTATAGATTGGGCGAAGGTTTCGGGTTCAACGTCTGTACTGCTGGGTGCTTGGCGCCAATTTGACGTGTATATCTCACTTCACTTTGGTTCTGGGGTATCAGCGGCGCAGGCTCTCGGGTATGAGTGAGCGGTTTAGGTTAGGCGGGTTAAAAAATTCAATCACTCTCTTTATCCTTATTTCTACGATGGGGACGGAACTGTGTATAAAGACGTGACATATTCTGGATTTGAATGGTTCTTGCAACAAAACTACTACAAACATAGAGAAGTATAGTAAATGCATAGACAGAATCCCCACTGCATATCCAAGTTATGTGTCAAAGAAGAGGTCAGTGTCTTTGTAAAGCGAGGCCATTACTTTGACTATTGATCACCACAACTCAACTGATATCAACCATATATATGAATCCGTGTATTGAGAAACATAAGTGGAACTGCCTGAATGAAGAAAATCATAGCCGATATCCACCTTATGTAGTAATTAAAAGCTCCTAGTTGTGGTGAGGGGCGTACGCGCCTAGGTACTATTATAAGTGAGGTAGTTGAGAAGGACTCACGTGATTAGTCACATGTACTCCAGTCCACCAGCGCTGAGCAAATTTTGTTACCTTTTTTAGGTACAGCAACGCTGCGAATTGATCAAGTGTCAATATAACCATGAATCCTTTCGGCTCATTCTTTCGCCGAGGAGCAGAATGGACTTTTGTCGGGCACACATCGTCGTTTCCAGACGTTGGTGACGATGCAGGCAACTTGGCAAAACATCGTTTGTGCAAAGCGAAGTCAATACCAGGTTGCAAAGCATTTCACATCCCCAAGGAGGATACGTCCTCATCAACAGAGGTTGCTGTTGGGGATGATGCTCTAGGGGATCCGCTTACCGACCAGGTGCTTGTCTTTCAATACAAGGGCAAATTCCATGCGGTTGACCATGTGAGCAAACCAATCTGCCGTCAATCTTCACAAAGAAACTAACAAGGCCTTCTTAGTCATGCCCTCATAGTCAATTCCCGCTTTCAAGAGGCATTCCTTTCGATATTGAGGACTTTGGTATTACCCTCAGCGCGGCAATACAATGTCCCAAGCATGAGTGGTCCTTTGACTTGTTCACCGGCATGTCCGATCGTGGAAGCTACAGGCTCAAGACATGGGAGGTTCAGATCAGAGATTCCAAAGAAATATCTTCTCTTGAGTCGAACGAAAAGACCGACACAACAGCAGACAAAGAAGTGTGGGTGAGAAGAAAGCAAAGAATAGGTTGATACAATCAACATCATATCGACCTACACGCCAGCTGCGGTTGCTTTGCTTTCACAACAAGCAAACAAATTTGCCAAACCTGCCCCTACAGAATTTTCAAGTCCCTAATTCCGGTGACAATCATGCGCGAACAAAACCGCATGCTCAAACGGGGCTGTCTGCACTTTTTCTCATTCACCCGGGACCACGGCAACAACAAATAAGCTTCAAACATACTCTGCAGTGTGGCCTGGTATCTTGATCTATAAGTACTGCCAGCCTCGCGCGCTTCTTCCTCCCTTAACCTCATCTCTAAATCACCTCAAGTCACACAGAGGATGATGAAAACCCAGTTGAAAAGCCGAGAGCTCTACACCGTGGGCTTTATCACTGCACTGTATTCCGAGCGCGCAGCGGTGATAGCTTTACTCGATGAACGGCACGAAGCACCCGAAGACTTTCGTGGACGACAAGGTGATCCAAACTCATATACCTGGGGTCGAATAGGCGAACACAATATCGTGATAGCTTTACTTTCTAGCGGACATAAGGGCATGGTCCCCGCTGCCGTCACGGCCACAAATCTAGCATCTTCTTTTCCGAAGATCAAGTCCGGCTTGTTGTTGGGTATTGGGGGAGCAGCACGCCATATGGGTCCCGACCAAGACATACGATTAGGCGATGTCATCGTCAGCAAACCTGATGGAACAAATGGAGGAGTGGTTCAGTATGACTTTGGAAAGGCCCAATCTGCCTAGCCGTGGAAGCGGACGGGACACCTCAAGAAACCACCTTCAGCGCAATTGAACGCCCTCGAGAACTTACGAGCTGAACACGAATTCAACCTCTCAATAGTGCCCGATCTGCTTCAGGCCATGTGGACTGCATACCCACAAATGGCCGGATCGGATAAAACTTCTGGATTTGTTCATCAAGGCTTTGAGAATGATTGCCTCTTTGACACTGCTTACAATCACATTGGAGGGAAAACGTGCGAAGAATGCAATACATCGTTTCTAGTCGAACGCATTAGCCGAAAGTCAACTGACCCTGTAATACATTACGGCGTTATCGCTTCCGGAAATACGCTCATTAAAGATGCCGTTGCTCGAGACAAGATTGCGCAGCTTGTTAGAGACCAAATGTCTTTGGGTTGAAATGGAAGCTGCTGGTCTCGTGGACAATTTCCCTTGTCTCGTGATAAGAGGGATATCCGGCTACCCATATTCGCACAAAAACGACCGTTGGCAGAGATACGCCGCCGCATCGATGAGCGTGACCTCTGTTGGGATTTCACAACACTCCAGAAGCAAATAAGATACAAAACTGATTGATTGTGTATCCATTTCGTTGATTCTGTATGGTCTTATGCTATGTAATTAAGATGACTAACTTAGCTATCACCTGAAAGCTCTGCACTTTCATTGCGCAAAGGATGTCTATCAGTTTCTCTCAAAATATACCTCCTGACTTCATCATCCGGCCATTTAAAGTCCAAAACTTCATGTTCCGCCCTTGGGTGCTCCACACTAGCTTTCTCTAGGGCCTGGAAACCGCGTATTGTGTCAACCGCGTCGGACCAGCTCTCTCGAGTCCCTTCCAAAACCCAGCCAGCACTCCAAACAAAGTCACGGACAGTCCCTGAATGTCGAGAAACCAACGATTCCAGCTCTGCGACCGTCGCGGGCTGATAATGTAGATGGAGAGTTCGGAGTCGTGGCCATGACATATCCAGAGGTAAAATATCACCTAAAGAAATGCTTGGTATTCCGCAGCTGAGAGTGTAATTACTGAACTGGATATGTAAACGCTCGAGCTTGGGTGCGCTGAAAAACGCTGAGGTAATGGAACAGAGTGCAAGCATCTCATCTCTTGAGCATTCCCCACTGACACGATGGCGAGAAGTCATATTCACAATTAGTGTCAACTCCGTACTCTGAGAAACAAGCTGCTTGAGTTTCGCCTGTTGGGTTGATGACAGTTGCCAGACTCGCATATCGGGGGGAGGCAGCAAGGACAGACTCATGGTTCGAGGCCTCAGCCCCTTCTCAGCAAGTTGAGAGCACAGGGGCTCAAACATCTCAAGAGGTGGTGTCGCCGAGCGCCGTGTTTCGAAACCGCCGCACCATTTAGACCTATGTAGCATAGGATTGAACTGCCGCAATACGTCGCGCTCGAATTCGAATCCATAAATGTCTAATTCATCCGAGTTCCGGGTGTTGTTGTCCTCGAGCTCTAGGGACACAAGGTTGGATAGCGAAAACAAAGCAGCACACAGACGGCCGACGTGTGCATTGTCTCGACGAAGACGCTCCTGGTTCTGGTATTTCTGTTCGTACATTTCGTATACTCTGGAAAATACCTTCTGGATTGGCGTTAACAAGGCTTGGTCTATTTTCCCATTGAGCATCTGATCGATTTCAGGGCTTGGTCCCCAGGCCATAGTGGACAACTGATCGAGCATCCCGTCAGTGATGCGAAATTGTCTCCGGTATGATGTTAAACGTTGCAAAACTTCGACCTGTCGCATGAGCCTAGCCCTCGCCTCTTGCATGTACAACTGCCTATCGCAGGCTAACTGGGCCTCGTAATAGGATACATTGACGACGACCTTTCGCACGGACTTTCTGAAAACGGGATGATAGCAGATGTTTTCTAGACGAGTGAATGATTCCAAGGTGAGCCAGACAGAGACCTCGGTAATCAAAAATGGCGAGGCGGCCTCTCTGAAACATTGCGAGACCAAACGACAATCCTTGATTACGAGTTGGCCAATGGAGGCATAGCCGTTTTTGAGATTGCACACGTGGGCAAAGATGTTTGTGAGAACTTCTTTGGGAAGTGATTGAATGTTGAGGGCGGCTGCCATGGCGGATCCGAGGAAGCAGCGCTTCGAAAGCAGAGTATGAGAGAAAGATGAAAAAGAGGTGAGATCTTTTGTTGCGGGGTAGTCATCTGTGCTCGCCTTCTTATAGGAGTCTTGCTATAGTCTACAGGTGAGCACGGGTCTAGGATCCAGGGACCAGGTAGTTTCGAGATTGCAAGAAGGATTTAGCTAAGTCTAAGTCTGGTAAGGCTGAGTTATTTACTTGCAGATTCCGAAGTAAGCTTCTAAGCACTGAATCCTAGAGGCCGCTGACGTTAGGCTTTGAACGATTGGTTCTGGCCGGTGGTATGTAGGCTATATTGTCTGTTTCAACTTCTTCTGTCTGAGAAGTAAGTGTTTAATAACAATAATAATAAATAATTAATAGGAAAGCGTATTGGGGAAAATAATTAATACGCGGAGTAACATGATGGAGCATGAAAACACTCTAGATATGTAGTGCATACCTACTTGGGTTATGGAAATCAATATGCATCGAATGGTCTTACCGTTGCGTACGTCTGCCAGACACGCAGATTATTTATACTTTAGTTTACTGAATGTTCTAAATACGGATGTAAAGTGAAATTGAAATTGGGAGTGTTGATCATACAGCTACCGGTTTCCCAAGATTTAAGCTCTCATTGTAGTGATCGAACTCATTGGAAAGTCCCTCTCAAATTCCATCAGATGCCCGAATCGTCTTGTGTGGCGTTCCTGTTCTTATTGAACATTGTGTAATATGCCCCCCAGTTTGCGCAAGTCTCAGAATAGTCGGATAGAATGCCAGAATTCTTAAATGCAGGCCCAATTAGTTTTGGAGATTCGACAAATTGAAGCGCAAGTCCACCACTGGCATGCCAAGCAATCTGTATCTATTAGCACGATATTCTCGATGAGACTGCACACGGAACTTACATGACAGTGCATAAGCCAGACACCAGGATTGTTGACTAAAATTGACGTCAGATCATCGAACTTTGGGAATAGACAATTCAGGCATGCTTACTTTGGAACGCAATGATAAGATAGCCATCTACCGGGAGTAGAGCCACATCACGGCGTGGTGGGTTATCTGTCTGGAGGGTGTAGTTGTTGGGGTTGAACTCCTTGGTCCCAGTATCAAGGATAACAAAATCGTGACCGTGGACATGAATGGGGTGAGCCACAGGTGGCTGGGTCTTGTACACCTTGCGATGTCCATGCGTCGTAGTATTATGAATAGACTCGGTGAACTTGCCCTCAATGAGGAAAGCTGCCCAAGTGCCATTCGCATACTCAAGGTTGACAGGTTCATAGCCCTTGGGCCATTTGGGAACATCCCAGTCCTTTTCGTACGCAATCTTGACCAGACTCAAGCTAGGCTCGGACCAATCGAGGTAGAAGGATGACTCTGCTAGCACCCATTTATGGAGCATCGAGTTCTTCTTGTACTCGTTGGGGTATCCGACCAAGTGAACTTTGAAGGAGTTCTTGATGTGGTCGGTTGTAGCGTTGGTGATGTTTCGAGTCACGATGGGCTTGAGATTGGGGCTATACTCATCAAGGCAGCCATAGCAGATGTGCTTCTTGTCTGGCGGAGGTGTCCATGGAATAGAGGTGGATTTGGGGTCATATCGAATGATGCCCAAATTAGAACGAGCACCTCCGTTCTGACAATCACGAGCATGCATCCAAAAGTTGGTGTTTCTGCTTGTCTTGCTCTTGACGGCGTTGGCTTTGACAATGATGTCGTAACGTTGGCCTATAGCAACATTGAGTATGGATGTGTTGTAAGGCTTGATTGGAACGAAATCTGTGGCAACGACCCAGAAGTCATGGTTATCGATCCAGAAAGTCATGTGTGTGGACGTTCCAGTATTGACAAGGCTCATCTTGTACGTCTTGTCTTTTTCGAAATTGAATGTTGTGAGCTTGGACTCTCCCTTGCAGTTTGCATCGGACTTGGGACAGCAATAGTATGTCCCGTTTCCGTTCATCAACATGCTGTCCGGTGCAGGTGGACGGCCTGTGGAGCGAGTTAGTCTTTTGTACAGCGTTTGACGGCTTGGTTATAGTACCTAGATATTCAAGCTCAATTTGAGAGAAGGCAGTCTTGTGGAAATTGTCAGTGATGAGTACAGGGCCAAGATCGACGTCGTAGTTCATGCTGGTAGGGCCGTTGATCTTGAGTGCACCCAACAAGCCATCGGCGTCTATACTTTGGTTAGTAGTGAAAGACATGAGATGAATGGGAGCTAACATTGAAGACTAAAGTGACCTGGAAATATTAGCAAGTATCGGTCATCGAGAAGTTCGAATCTTACTGTGGTACCACGATGTTCCATATTGAGTAGCTCTCCATCGGTAAGTGAAGCTTTCTCCAGGCTGCTCACGTTAGTAACATAAAGGGATCACGTCTAGCACCTCTTACCGGAATGGGGCATTCTGTCACTCCCGACACACCATCCATCCAGTTGGTATTCAACTGTCGAATGCCATGCCAGTGAATGGAAGTTCCATTGTAGTTGGTAAGATTGTTTACAACGGTGATCTCTAGGTGGTAGTTAGGTTACACGCTACTATGAAAACATGTGTAACAGGCACATACCGAAGGTGTCTCCCCAGTTGCCCTCAAGGGTTGGTCCGGGGTAGGTTCCATTGAATAGCATACGGTCGACCCAGTAGCCATCAGGAGCGATCCTATGGTTGGAGACGTATAGAAGGAACTGAGCTACTCTTTAATATGAATCTCACAAGGATAGAAAACCATGATCATACCTTGCGTGTCCTTCCTTCTGGAATGACCTCTTCATAATCAGTGCTGATGTTGAACCCTGGAGACCAGCAAGTTCTGGTAGTTGGTGAGTTACAAGCTCCATCAATAGACTCTGCGTCAAATGCATCGACAGCTAAATCCGAGAAGCCAGATGAGAATCTGCCTTGCTCGGTGTAGCCACCGGAAAGGAAGAGAAACTCTGCAAGTCTCTTCCAGAAACCCATGTTGATGGTTCACAATAGCAATCGCTAGACCAAGGTGCAGTCGGAAACCAAAATGAGAAGTGAGAGGGGAGGAACACGAGAAGAAGAGCTCATGAGAGAGAAGGGGGAGGGTGTAGGGCCAGAGATATTGGTCGATGACCTGACACTGATATAAAGAACAGGTTACCCAACAAGTCCAGAGCTGATACTCCATCGTAAAGTCACTCTTAACCAGCAATCGATTATACGAACAATACTGCGGCTGAAGTGATATGATTCAGGAAGCGTGCATAGTGGCGCTCGGGGAGCATGCCTGAGCATTCCAAGTCAAGGTTAGAAAGCTTCATGAAGGGACTATATCATGACAGAATCCTTGATATCAGAAAAGGAATGGGTCTATAATTGGTCAATTGCTGTCGTTCAATACTGCACTGTTCTAGGTCACTGTATGTAGGGTCGCAATATTGTCACTCCCACATCAGCTTGTATGCTGAGGGGCTTGATGGGGAACACAGATGCATAATTTCAATAGAATCTTAGTGTCAACCCTACTTGAGGGACACATTCAGACTAGTGCAAACACCATACGCTAGGATCAGCCGTTCGTGCCATTTACGAAGTCAATGGCGCGTTAGACTAAGATTTGAAACCCTTGCAAGTTACCAAAAGATACAGGCTGAACATAATCAGAGCGATAAGAGATGGCAACCTCGTGGTACGTACTGGACAAAAACATACTAGTCAAGCCTTACATACCCGTATCAGGACTCAGATTAAGCATGTCTCAGTTTTCCGCCAGCCACGGCCAGGCCGACGGTGCATTCTCCAGTCAATAATTCAAAGCCATCGGCCTAAAGCGGACGTAACGCAACCAAAACGGTTTCAGCTAGCCAGAATCACATATCTTGCAAGGCCAAGATCACGATAATGTCTTATTGGACTAGAAGAGTACTCAAAACAGCTTCATGCAGAGTCTAGGCATTAACTATTGATTTTGATATGCTTGAAACTTTTGTGATGAGTGAGTTGAAGAATGAGGGGTTACAGTAAGCGGCGATGCTGGTCGTCTCGGTCTGTCTGCAAGTGAGATAGATGCTTATGCAGCTGAACGAAAGGTGCGGAAGTACGGCAAATAGTTCAGTCAAGGCTTGATATACCGTGTTTTCTGCATGGAGATGTAACCACATTTGGGTGCGGCTAGGCCTCGAATGCTGGTATGTCTAAGCCAATTCATCGTCTCATCCCACCACCGTACCAGTTTACACGGTCAAAGCGGTGGTGGACTATTTTGCTCAGTCTTGAACATGTTGCCAAAGTCGATGACAGTAACTCCACTTCAAACGTCAATGTTGTAGTCCTCAAGTTCAACTATTAAAGAGCCAATGCCTTGCGTTGACCAAACATTCACTCATCATCATCATCATCATCAGCAATCACCTCCATCATCATGTCTTCCCCAGGTGATCCTCTCAACTTCCTTCCTGCAGACCTCTTCTTTCCCAATGTCCCCAACTTCAACAAGCCCACAGAAGTGGTGAACATTGAATCCTCGGACTCAACTGACAGCAAAGACCCGCTTCGTTATGCTGCCCATATCACTCTCAAAGGATGTGGCCAAGATGCCAACACGCACTGCTTGGTTCAGTTCGTGACTCCTCAGATCTGGAGGATCAGATATGATCCGAAATACAACGATCTTTCTGACTTTTCAGACAACAATTCGTGAGTTATTTCCCTCTACAAATTCCGACATATGCAATATCTAATTTTTCCTACACAGGCGCACTGTTGTCAGACACACCTTCTCCAGCTTGGTAGACGGTCTTCAGCAGGAGTACAGAGACTCTGATTCTTGGAACTCTTATCCTACTCCAGTTGGATGGTTCTGGAAAACATCTTTCGAGCAGGTTAACGATAGCCACTGGGTTCTCAAGGTAAGATACCTAACTCTGACTAACCCTACGTTTCTAACTATCACACAGTCCGTTGAATACCAAGACCAGAGTTCCACTGGTATCACAAACACCACTCTCCACTTCTTTGGTTCTCCATTTCAGATTGTGGTATGTAACTTGTCACGATCAATCTTCAAAGCTGACACATAGTAGGCGACGAGAAAGTTGCAGTTGTTAGACTCAGATCCAAGCTTCCTTCAGTCAGTAGGCATCGATACAGTCTCGGAAGTTGAGCAGATTGTCTGGCAGACCACGGAACAGACCTTCTCATACCAGGGTGACCCAAATATCGGAATCATCAACAATGTGGTCCTCAATATCAAGAAGCCAGGCCCTGCTGAATACCTTGGGTTCGGTGAACAAGGTGGGCGAACAGTGATGAAGAAGCCTACATATCTCAACTTTTTCTGTAAGTATCTGGCTTGAACTGCTAGAAGCTTACGACTGACAACGAAGGCTACGATAATTTCAACTATCAGAAGGTGTACAGCCAAGGAGCTTTGGATACTAGGGAGCCACTGTAAGTGATATCCACCTAGCCTCCCATCACGAGATGAACACTGATCAATAAGATACCATTCGACTCCGTTCTACCTCGAGATGAACGGTAACCCAACGCACCGCAACGTCACGGGTGTAATGGTGGACAACTACTCCCAAGTTGCCATTGATCTCGGAAAGAACAATTCACACGTTGTCAGTATCGCTACTCGGTTCAACACATTCGACGCCTACATCATGACCGCAGATAACATGCCGCATATGATCTGGTAGGTCTTCTAATAACTAGACTGACATTATCTAACGCCTGGCAGGCAATACACTTCCATTGTCGGTCGACCCAAGCTCAAGCCGCGATTCATCTTGGGACATCACCAAGCCTGTGAGTTTACACGTACCTTTGTTATTTCTCTTCTGACATATCTAGGCTATGGCTACTCTAATGAAGGCACGGTGAACAATGTTGTGCAGAGATACCGTGACTCGGGTATTCCCCTTGACGGAATGCATCTTGACGTCGATTTCCAGGTATGCTTAGCAGAATACGCTCGTTGAGTAGGACTTGCTAACTGGCACAGGAACGCTACCGTACATTCACGTCTAGTACCGAGCTCTTCCCAAACGTCAAGGACTTTCTTCAAGATCTCAGGACAAAGGGAGTCAAGTGCTGCACCAACATCACGCCTATCTTGTCGCTGCGCGACACGAGTCCAAGTGGCCCATACAAAGTTTTGCAGAAGTTTTGGGACGTGAATGATAAGCTCAATCCCAAGACAAAGTAAGGTTCTCGGTCATCTCACAGTTACTTTTACTAATCGTAACAGCCTCCTGGTAGCCGATAAGAGATACCTCGACGGGCTTCCTAATGGTCAGCCGCTCTGCTGGCGCTACGATGGTGGTGTTACCGTGGCTACAAGTCTCGACCCGAATAGATTAGATCAACGCGTGACATATTCCGACTATCCTGGGTCCCAGGATTCATATCAAGATGCTTACGTCTTCATTGAGCCGGATAGTAGTAAGCCACAGGGGAACTACAATAGCGGATATCCTTTCCACGGCGGTGTTAGCTACGGTATCAATCTCGGAACGGTAAGCAAAATGATTTCTGCTATTGCTCTCATACATACACAATTCGTATAAGATACATGCTAAAAATGCTAGCCTGGGTACTATCCTGACCTCAACCGAGCTGATGCACGAAAGGTTTGGGGTGAGCAGTATCAGGAGCTCTTCGACAACGGTCTCGAATTTGTTTGGCAGGACATGACTACCCCTGCTGTGGCAAACTGCTACGGAGATATGCTTGGGTTAGTATTCTGGATATTATACTCCGTAGATCTTGCTAATGACGATTCAGCTTCCCCTCCCGACTCCTCATGACCGACGACAGCGCCAATGGTGAGCCAAAGACCAAGACAGCCATTGAGCTCTGGAGCCTCTACTCGTACAATCTGCACAAAGCTACCTACCACGGCCTGAACAAACTCAAGGGCCGAGAGAACAAGCGCAACTTCATCATCGGACGAGGTAGCCAGACTGGCATGCATAGGTTCGCTGGCCTCTGGACTGGTGACAACGGCAGTTCTTGGGACTTCTTCAAAATCTCAGTCGCACAGGTACTTGCTCTGGGATATAGTGGATTGACCATCGCCGGCGTCGATATGGGAGGATTCACCTTTGATCCGAACAAACAGCTGCCTGCGCCGCGTTGGTGTGACCCTGAGCTGCTGATCCGTTGGTATGCGGGGGCCTTTTTGCTGCCTTGGTATCGAAATCATTATGCTCAGCATCCTCAGTCCAGCCCATTCGGATACAAACTCTTCCAGGTCAGTGTCTATTGCCGGGATGCGTTAACATACTGACAGAAGATAGGAACCTTGGGCATATCCTGACGTTGTGGGCAGTGGCATGATTGCCCCTAATCAGCAACCACTGTACAACTCTGTTGTGCCCATCTGTCGATTCTATGTTCAACTCCGTTACTCACTTATTCAAGTGCTCTACGATACCATGTTTGACAACCTCATCTCGGGTTTGCCCATCGCTCGTGCCATGGTGAGAATCTCAAACTTAGAATTTACTTTCTTTCTTTCTGCTAACTATATCGACCAGCTGATCACGGACCCCTATGACACAAGTTTGTTCAACGCCAACGAGGACTTTATCGACACGCAGTATCTACTCGGCCACGACATTCTGGTTTGTCCTGTCGTTGACCCAAACACTCAACGCCGAGACGTCTACCTCCCAAACTCGGATAACTGGTATCCTTCCAACCTCCGAGTCAACAATCAGGGTTTCGGTCCTGACCCGGTACTCAAACATTCTGCCTCGCTGCAACTGCCCGTACCAGGCGGCAGTGTCATTAGCTATGATTGTCATATACCAGATGCTGTCGCAGACCCAGCTCAGGTAGCATATATCACTCCAGTTTATATCCGTGGTGGTAAGTCTAATTATCTGGAACACTCTTATATCAGATTTCTGAAACTCAGTAGGTGCCATAATCCCCCAACTTGAAGTTCGTCAGTGTATCGAGGAGGGTGATCTGAACCCACCAACCATCCATGTCTATCCAGGTGGCAAGAGTACCGTAAGTTCTCCCTTACCTCCAAGACTATACCCTGCTAACTTGTGTCTTCAGTCTTACTCCATGTACCTTGACGACGGTGTCAGTCGAGACAGTGCACCTGCGGACCTACCACAATACAAGTACAAAGACCCTTCGCACTCCAGGAAAGCCAAGAGCTTCTATCGAGAAGTCAAGATTACTCAGGTTGGTTCTCATAATGACTTGTCCATATGACCAAGACTCACACTATTCTTAGCAAAACACCAAGTTAAGCCGGAAGATTGCTATCCGCCACCCATGGGACGGATTTGATGCCCAGAAGACCGTCGGAGATACATACAACTTCGCCATCTGGACCGTCCAAGCGACCGCACCTCCAGCGTCTCAAGTCAGTGTCGCATTCCAGAACGAGCATGGTGACAACATTGCGGATGCTGGCCTGACATATAATTACGACTCTACCCGCGCTGTTTTGACCGTCAGCGTACCAGTAGCTCTCGTGCCTTCGCTCAAGTCTCCTGGTAATCCCGGTCAAGGCATTACTGCGGATAGGTACATCGCGATTGTGATCAATGGATTGCCGTAGAGGGACAAAGAAGCTCGTTGGCAAGGCACCATCTGCTAACAAAGAACGATCTTGTCTTCTCCCTTGTTTTCGATGTTAGGTTGTATTGAGATTGAGATTGCCCAGGAAATAGTTATATCTACATGATATTCAAACCAATAAGCGATTACACAATTCACTCTTAGGTCAGGACTATCACACTTTGTCGCCATTTATAAGGTGTCCATACATGTCAGTCAATCAGACGAGCATTACATTAGTAGAGTCTGTTGTCTTGTTTGTAATTATGTATTGATTCATCCATCATAATATTTAAATTTCGTTTGCAAAGCAACTATTCAACTCTTCGCGCGTGAGAAATATCATCAACACCACGTCCCTCTTCTATCTTACTCTCAATAACCTCGTAGACAGGGATCTCAGAAAATCCAGTCGCAATATGGTTAAGTGTGGGCAGAGTATCCCAAGTGCCCGCCGTAAGCTTCAGCTCACATCCACTGCCCCTCGAGCTGCTTTCAACCTTGCGAGTTGTCGTCTCCAATCCATCCTCGATAAAGACGGGATACGCTGCGTCGGGAACTCCGGGGTTGCCCACAGACGGAACGTATCGATAAACCAGAGTTCCCTGGTCCTTAGATTCTGGCGACGAGCCGTTTGTTCCATTCGTCTCTGTCTTGACGTCTTTTTCGAGACCATTGATGGTGATGTCGATAAATTGAGTGCCTCTCCAGCTGCACCGGATGTTGGTAGTTGACCCCTTCTCTTCGACATCAATATTGCAGAAGAGTTTAGGCATACCCAACTCCTCTCTGCCCGTAATGATAGGATCAGCTAGATCCTCGAGCAATGCTGCAAGGAAAGATCCGTAAATCTTGCTACCGTCCTTTTTCTCGTATTGCACGCCGTGAATCCAGAGACCGATGAACCTGTAGCCACCTCCACCAAGCCACTTCATACCCCCCAGCTCTGTACAAGAGAAACTCGCCTCGGCAATAGTCCCCGGCTTGTAAAAGCTGAATTGAGGAGTGGGAAATAGCGTCTTCAGGTATGGAGCAGAAGACTTGAAGCGAACGGACCACGTTTTGAAGGTCGAGTCTTCAGAGGGCCTGCGACGTCCGTATTGGTCTTGACGAGGACTTGGCATAGGCCCAAAAGACAGAGGCGATTTCCAGTGTAAATTCTCGTTCTGGGACCACAGCAGGTCCTTGAGCGCCTTTGAAGAGTTGTGCCATTCGTCGTGAGCGAAGTTGTAGTCTAGGAACTTGTTGACTGCCTCACTGTTAGTATGAGTTAGACTAAAAGGCTGGCGGCTACTGACTGTTAAACTTGGCGCGTTTCTCCTCATCCAGATCTTCACCTGCTTGTCGCGTATACTCTTGGACTTTATGAGCCCTCTCATCTCGAAGCTTCTCGTATAAAGCAAGTCGTTTTGGTATATCTTCCTTTGTTGTTCCCAGAGGAAGCAACGCAGCCAAGGATGCGGCATCTTCGATTGCGATTCCACCTGATAGGGTTAGCAGTCATTTATAAACAATCACCGGTAACTATACCTCCTTGGCCTTGATCTGGAAGCAAACTGGTCAGCAAGAGTTATACAGAACGTTCAGGACTGCTCGACTTACGAGGCAAGAATGGATGCGCAGCGTCTCCTAATAGTACCAGGCGACCCTTGTACCAAGTAGGAATCCGGGGCATATCCAACAAAGTCCAGAGCTTTAGCTCACTGGCGTCAACCAAGTCCAAGAGAGCTCGAACTCTTGGCTCGAATTCACTGTACACTTCACGAAGCAAGTCCTTGCTTCCACCACGCCCCCAACCTGTACACATCTTATAGTCAGCTTTGTCCTTGAGACACTTGTTAACTCGATGAACTCACCAGTTCCCTTATTGGCGCCCGCAGTCAGGCTACTTGGATGAATAGCAACAAAGTTCATGGCAGTGTTGTTGTTGCACGGATACATGATCATTCTGCGGTCGTCACCCATCCACATGGTCAATATTCCTTGACGATCAGTGAAGGACTTTGTGGCTTCGTTGCTGCGGATCAAATCCATTGGAATCAAGAATCTGAAGGCGCTCTTTCCTGAACCAAAAGGCTTGATATCTGGTCCTACGACGATCCCTCGTGTTATTGACTGTTAACCGTTAGTGGCTTGAAGCTAGTGATAGAAATGGTGATGATATCGTACGCTGACTCCATCTGCACCGAGTACCAAGTCTCCAGAGACAGAGGTGCCATCTTCAAACTTGACGGTAGCTGTTTCAGGATCAACATCGACAACAGGGCTAGATGTTTTGAGAACAGCTGGTTTGCCGGAGCCTTTGCTAGATGTTGCTAATCGCTTGAGTTCTTCATGAAGGCGAACACGGTGGGAGAGCATCCATGGCTAGGGTTGTTAGCAAGTCTTGTTCTAGTTGTTGGACTCTGCCAAAGACATACGTTCTCCCAAATTGAGAGCGCCTTGTGTAGAGGTATGTCAAACTTGAGGTGCCCAAAACCATCATACTCGGTTACCTGTGGTATGTCAGCTTACTGTCAACACTGTCGCTTACTGTGAACTCACGCCAGTGACAGGATTGGCACCGAAGGTCTCTGGAAGAACTCCAAATCTTCTCAGAATGCCATGGCAGTTGGGAGCAAGATGAATGGCTGCTCCAACCTCCCTTGCCAGTTGTGATCTCTCAAAAAGCTGTGCATTGTGAGCTTGGAATGGTCCCTTAAGTGTCCGAAAGATATCCCTTACTGTAACTTGGTGGCCTTGTTTACGAAGACCCAATGCCGCAGTAAGTCCTCCAATACCTGAGTCATGTTAGCATGTCATCAACAAGTACAGGTCAGCTATTCACCTGCTCCAACAATGAGAATGTTCAACGGTGAAGTTTCTGAGCTTTGAGCCATGATTGCTACCGTATCTAGTGAATGCAGAAATCTACAGAGTTCATAGAAGAGCCGCAAGCTACGACTTCTGTACTAAATAATTACCTTTCTCGGGGTCTTCATGACCCGCTAACGCCGTTACATACCGTACTGGGCCCATTTACCCCAACTTCGGCCTCGGTAACCCGGGGCCTAGCGCGTGCCCAAGTCGTTATCGGGAATCGGCCCCACGTAACGTGAGTGAGTGTCTCAGGATCGGAACCCTCCACTTGGAGAAACCGAAGAATGGGGTCTTGAACAGAATTGCGGCAGCAAGTGAGGGGAGTTGTCTGATAAAGTCGCAAAACTAGCTATGTATGAATACGATTATTCTTAAGGGTTGTTTCTTCTATTCTAGCAAGGCCAAGGTTCAGTTTTCCACACATCCCTATCAACCTCACCACCATGCCCAATCAGATTAAGGAAGACATCCATACAGTGGATGACAAGTCATTCCCTTACATCTTTGAGCAGAATGCTACAGTTCCTCTCAAAGCGGGTGATGGCCTAGTTCGTCTCAATGTTTATCGACCAAAGGGCGTTGACAAAGTCCCTGTGCTCGTCACATATGGTCCCTATGGAAAGGATATTTGGTATCAAGAGTAAATGGACCGTCTCAATCATCATAACGCTCATCACTAACATGGACGCAGCTTCCACCCTAAATCATTCAGCGAGGTAAATCCTCAGCATAAATCACAGCATTCAGCTTGGGAGACTCCAGACCCTGGCTTCTGGACAAAGCACGGATATGCCATCGTCCGTGCCGATGAAAGAGGTCTCGGCCAATCAACTGGAAAACTGGACACCATGTCTAGAGGCACCAGTGAGGCCTTCTTTGACGTGATAGAGTGGGCTGCCGAACAACCTTGGTCGTCCGGCAAAGTCGGACTACTCGGTATTAGCTACTATGCCGGAAGTCAATGGCGTGTTGCTGCTCGTAAGCCAAAGGGATTGAGCGCCATTGTACCTTGGGAGGGCATGTCGGACTACTACAGGGACAGATGCCGACACGGTGGAATTTTGTCCAACGCCTTCATCAAGTTCTGGTGGAATCGCCAAGTCATCACTAACCAATATGGACGCCCTGGTCGAAACGCGCGTAACTGGGGTCCCGATACTATAGAGGGCGATCTCTCCGAAGAAGAGCTCGAGGCCAACAGACAAGACCAAACCAAGGACAACCAAGTCAACCGCTTCCGAGATGAGCCATACTACGCCTCCAAGGAGTATGATATGGGCGATATTGAAGTTCCTCTCCTCTCAGTAGGCAACTGGGGAGGTATCCTTCTTCATCTCCGAGGAAATATTGAGGGGTACATACACGCAGGATCCAAGTTCAAGTATCTTCGAATGATCACTGGTCGACACGATCTTCCTTTCTACTATGAAGAAGAGGTTGAGATTCAACGCAGCTTCTTGGATGCTTTCCTCAAAGACGAAGACCGAGTTGGTTGGTCACAGGAGGGCAAGGTTGCCCCTGTCAGTCTTGTTCTGCGAAAGGGTAACGTTGGATTCAATGATGCCGAAAAGGAAAAGGCTTATCCTCGTCGTGAGGAAAGCGAGTGGCCTATTGCAAGGACTCAGTACAAGAAACTCTTCCTCACGCCTGACCTTGGCCTCAGCTGGGATAAACCTAGCAACGATCGCAAGAAGCTATCCTACAGAGCCCTCGGTACTTTGGAGAACCCAGAGGTGGTTCAATTCTCGACAAGCCCGTTTGAAACCGAGACTGAGATTACTGGTCATGTTGTCGCACATCTTAATGTCTCAGTTTCCCCTGACCCATCAGGTCCTACGCCCAGCGATATCGATCTCTTTGTTACTCTTCGCCACTATGACCCTTCAGGACAGGAAGTCTTTTACACTGGCACAGCGGGTGATCCAGTTCCTTTGACCAAAGGCTGGCTAAGAGTGTCCCTCCGCAAGGTGGATGAACAACACCCTAAGCATCGTGAATGGCTTCCCCACCGAAACTACACCAGCAAAGATGTTCTCCCTGTGATACAGGGTGAGATCTACGCCGTTGATGTTGAAGTCTGGCCGACCAATGTCGTGGTTGAGAAGGGTAGCAAGCTGGTGTTTGAGGTGTCGTCTGGCGATACTCAGGGATCAGGCATTTTCTTGCATAACGATCCCGTTGACAGGTAAGCAAGCATCACCAAGACTTCAGATGTTATTATACTGACAATTGCTGCAGATCTCCTGAAGTCTTCCAGGGTTCGAACCATATTCATTTCGGCCCTCGACAACAAAACTATATTACTCTTCCCGTGATTCCAAACTAGACAAAATTAGATAGCGTCATTTATATCCGGAGATTCATTAAGCTTAGCTCCATGAGAATCATTGTTCGAAATGCTTCTTCTGGTTAGCACGAGCGAAATTTACAAATTACATCTTCAGTCTTCCTGGCTGTCATCTCCACGTGGCTATTTGAATTTTATTCTTGAACCATAACGTCTATATTCGGCGTGTTCAAGTTTCTTAATAGAATAAAGCAAGTAATTCTGTTCTGTTCTCCGCTACTGTAGCGCTACATTAACCTGCTTGTAGGTTGTTTTTTCAATGTTAGGTGAGGTTGCACGACCCGGAGAAGTTGGAAAGGAGCTTGGGTAAACGATCACGCTGGTATCAAATTACAGTTACTATCTCTACTAACTCCTTGCCTCCCTCATGCCGTAGTTGCAAGTGTTCTAGGCCACGTGCCAAACGTAAACTGACTATTGCACATATTAGTCAACTCCCATGTCTCGGCCTTGAGTTCGCCATAAACCCCCTCATCCTCCTCATCGCCGACAGCTCCAGCGACAAACATAGCGGACATGAAGTGATCATCAGTACCATGCGCGTCTCTGTAGCAAGGATGCTTCATCAATCGCGTCATGGCACGTCGAAGACGCGGTCCGCTGTTGTTCTTGATCACATCCTCCACAGCTTGCCGAAACTCCAGGGCCCACGGTTCAGGGGGCGTTTCTTGTGCAAAATTGTCCGAATACAAGACGATGGGGGCCCAGATATTTCGCCAAAGGTTGTGAACGGCTCCGCCAGATCCGATGATGAGATATCCTTCTTTTCTGAGACAGCGAAGAGTTTGGCCGACTCTCATGTGGTAGTGAGGATCGAAACGAGCGTTCATAGAGATGAGAGTAGTAGGCGGACAAGCGTTGGGGAACATTCGAATAAGGATGAGATATGTATCGTGGATCCATTCAAAGTTTGGGTTGCCAGACGCGTTGAAGCCAGCGTCTTTCAGTAGTGAGACGCATCTTTCTGAGGTCTTAATGTCGGGGTTGAGTTCGTAGTCGACATATTTAGAGGGATGAACATAGCCGACTGGCGATTTTCCTGGTTTGGGGTTGGTTGCTACTTCAATGCGATCACCTTCAGCGTCCCAATGCGCACCCTGGACTGGCCGTTAGGCTGAATGACAAATAGACATGGAGGTTACTCTACCATCATGACTACTCCTTTGATCTTGTGGGCCAATGCTTGATCACCAGCCTTTTTCCAGTAGTCAGCTGATTCGGATTCTTCTCCCAGCATCATGGTTGATCCATGGGAGAAAAAGTGGACTGGTGTTAGAGTTGCTGTCATTTGGTTAGCTAGATTATTGACACCACGCTCAAGGACATACCCATGGTTCGACTAGATCTGTGTATTACTGAACAAGTTCCTATTGTCTCAACTGTAGTCTCTAAATATCTTCGTAATGGTTACTCTAGGGTGGTTGAGGATACTACCCACCTATCGGGATGTGGAGGAGATTCCGAAGACAACCTTCACCAAGTCTATTAACCCTAAACT
>JAJJWM010000623.1:0-10039 GCA_021655865.1 Fusarium guadeloupense
CAGCAATACACAGAGCGTCGTGATTCACCTAGTGAAAAGGCTGCTTCCTCAGACATATCACGTCTTTACAGATAACCTCTTCTCATCACCACAGCTCTTCCGCCTTCTTCGGCAGCTTGGCTTTGGTGCCACAGGTACGGCACGCCCTAACTGCGGCATTAGCACCGAGATGAAGAGAATAAAAGAGACCGGCAAAGCTCCTGATGGTACGCCTTTGAAGTATAATGAGGTCATACTGATCCCGACACAAGATAAAGAGGTACAGACGACTTTTAGCTGTATTTCCCTTACTAATTTATCTCTTTTTATTCCCCCCAGGTCATCCAAATCGCTTGGAAGGATAGCGGCGTGGTGCTCTTCCTTTCAACTGTACACAGCGGGGCCTCTCACGACCGCACACTGAAAAAGAGGAAGCTGCCGGCTAAGAGAGGCACGAAGGCAGAGGCACAACAGCTGCAGCAGATTTTCAATGGGGATAGCTTCAAGATAATCCCTATTCCTTCTGTTGCCGCTCAGTATAATGATGAAATGAATCACGTTGACCGCGGTGATCAGATCAGGTCCTATACAACATATGAGCATCGATTCCGCCGCGGTCCTTGGCAAGCATTGCTTTGGAATTTCCTCCTCGAAGTCGCACTTGCGAATAGCTTCATTTTACAGAAGAAGACCCGGCACCCTTATTGGAAGCCCTATAGCACGCTGCAAGCATGGAAGGAGTGTATTTGCAATGCTATTTTCAATAGATACGCTGCTGAAGGCGGCACAAGGAAGAGAAACCGGCCAGAGAAGGAAGAAGACATCGAGGATACAGAAGCACGGCAAAATCACCTGCAAAGAGATATCAATCATGTCCGCCGAGGCGGCCCTTCCCCCTGCCTAGCTTGCCAAGGCTTCAGGCAAGGGCAGCCTCGGCCTACTAAAAAAAGGAAGGCAAAAGGAGGTTATCTACAGCCTATATCAGGAAATGCGCGAGGTCCACAGAGCAGGTATGGTTGCAAAGTATGTAATGTAGCGATATGTAACAATGCTGACTGTTGGTACTTCTATTACACGCTAATTTAGGTGTGGGTAGAGGTACCGGCCGTCGCGCTCGTTTTGATTGGCCCTATACCCCGGTCGTGACCGCCTTGTAGTCTTGTGCCACTCAAAGAGATAGGGCATCCGCTGCCACTAACATATTACTAAGAAATATATCAGTAATTAAAGCAAGGTTGATAATCTAACATCAAGGCGCATTGTGATATGATTATAATATCACAGAGACAGTACAAAGTATTATATACCAACAAGATCTTAATTCCACAAGGTCAGAAGGCTCATACATATGGCACGCAACAAACATGCAAACTCATCTATCATGTGTTTTTAGATGCGATTAACCAAGGCGCCAACTTACAACACACAATCATGAGCTGTTCATTAATTCGCCTTCCTCACGCAGGACCTATCCCCTGTCGACTTGGGAAGTTTATAATGTGAGGGTTTACGGCTCATGGTATGCCGCAGATCTTTCTATGTAGATTAGCAGTGGCATGGCTATTTGTGCACAATGTCTCCTACAAGGACAGGGGCTTGCCCATATTATTCGAAGAAACAAAAGCTCGGCTGGATGATTATAGATATAGGATACGAAAGAAATACGCTTCAGTTCTCAAGCTCTCAAAGCTATAAACTGGCATTATATTAAACGCACTGGAACTGAGATGTATCATCACTCATCAGTCTAAGCATATAATAACTTCACGTAGATAGATCATCCTCTTTGGAACTAATAACTCCAATTTTCATTTTATAGTTCTTGAGTCCTCTGCTTAGAACACTCTTGTTCCCCCATACCAAGTCTCCTTCACCTCGGCCGTGAGTAAAGTTTTCGGGTTCCATTGCATATCAACAACAATAAAATCTGCTAGTTTTCCAACAGACAAGCTTCCAACACGATCTTCTGCAAAAACGCTTCGAGCTGCGCCTTCTGTGCCCGCGACGAATGTCTCACACATTCCTAGTCGGAAATGTTCGTGTACAATCTTTGTGTTCTCAGTATCTTTCGAGGACTGTCGATTAATCGCCACGTGGAAGTTGTGCATAGGCGACCATGGTGAAGTAGGACTATCAGTGCCAATCGCCATTAAAGCGCCGGCATCAGCAAATTCTCGGTACGCAAACGCCCGCTGATATCTTTCTTCTCCAAGTAGCTCAGGCCAGGTGGTTAAGGCAGTAGGGTCTGCGTGAATGGGTTGAATAGACGCTGTCAACCCAAGCTTCCCGAGTCTTTGGGCGTCTTCAGGAGAGACAAGCTCCAGATGCTCAATTCGATGCCGTCGACCAGGCGTTGCATGCTTTTCTATGGCGTCGATGGCCATTCTGACTGCACCGTCACCAATTGCATGAAGGGCAATCTGTAATCCACCTGCATCGGCCTCTTTGACCACTGGTTCCAAGTGTTCTGGTTCCCAGATTGGCGGTGGACTACCTGCAGTAGCGTATGGCTCAGAGAGGTAAGCGGTACAGGCATCGACGATACCATCTGTGATCACCTTAATTCCGACGAGACGAAGGTCGGGACTTGTCGTCGAGTTGTACTGTTTGCTTAATTCGATGGCTCTCTTCACTTGTTTCGAATTCTTCTCAAGGTCGGCAGTTGGCTTAATTAGCCAGTGTGCGGCGATTCGGAGCGAAAGATTGGGCGTTGTTTTGTAAATTGTGACAAGGGCATCCCAAGCCTCTTCGTCCATAGCCATTTCCACTACGCCAGTGTAGCCAGCTGCGTTGTATTCTTGTACGGCAGCGCGGATTGCCTCAATGCGCTCATGCTTGGGGGATGACTTTGCCTGGAATGGCCAAACTGTTCGATACGGTTATTCGTGAACTCCATATGAAAGGCTAATGTTAATGGTAGCACTCACTGATCGACATCATCGCGCCTTCATCCAAGAGACCTGACGGCTTCCCGTCGGCATCTCGATAAATCTTGCCACCCGCTGGATCTGGCATATCGGCAACCTCGAGTTCTTTAAGAGCTGCAGTATTGCACCAGCAGGAGTGCAGGGAGCCAGCATCAATGAAGATGGGTCGTGGATCTAGATCATCCAACATAGCAGCCGTCACCCCATCTGGAGTCATGTAATGTCTCCATCCTTTGCAGAGAATAGTTGGGGTTTCCGGGTTTTCAACTGCGTAATGTCGTACACACGATCGGATATCGTCAAGTGTTTTACATCTTGATAAATCGAGTTTTCGGAGGGACTGGCCAAGCAAGA
Source organism: Fusarium guadeloupense (assembly GCA_021655865.1). Taxonomy (NCBI): domain Eukaryota; kingdom Fungi; phylum Ascomycota; class Sordariomycetes; order Hypocreales; family Nectriaceae; genus Fusarium; species Fusarium guadeloupense. The sequence continues at coordinate 3,261 of JAJJWM010000623.1, forward strand.
GGAGATGCATATGGCCATCGATGAAACTGGGAAGCACAACCCGTTGATTGAGGTCATGAACCTCTACATCTGGTCTGAGACTTTGGGCGATGCCGTGACGAGATCCGACCGCGACGATCTTGTCCCCTTGTACCAACATGCTATCTGAGAACTGGGCAGCGCCATTGAGGCCGGTTTCTGCCTTGGAAAGAATCCGGCCATTGACGAACAGGGTTTTGACCATGGCGCCGGTGTGATGTCCGGAAGTCGTATATGAGCCAAGTGGCTTGACAATGCAGTTTCTAGTAACCAGAATTATCGAAAGCTTTGGGGAAAAAAAAAAAAAAAAAAAAAAAAGGAATTGTAGAGGTTGTCAGAGAGCCACAGTCTCTGGTGCGTGAAAGTTGATATCTGGGTAAAAATAATTCACACGCGCATTGTCTGATCTACTTTCTGTGGTTGAACCAGAAATGATTTCTCCACGCGCTTTGATCTTCTACCTCAATTGAATTCCCACCTTCCTTCCCAGTATGAACCCCACATCCAAGTCCTCGGCCCGGCCGCTTGTCCAATTAGCATTCTGCTGGTGAGATAAAGCACTGACGCTGATATCCTCGGTTTCTAGTTCCCCGCTTGAGCCCCAAAACCAAACCCCAACACTTCCCCATTTCCGAGTATGTCAATGTTGATGCAGAATTAGAGGCGTAAATCATTTGTAACAGATTCTTCAGAAAGTCGAGGGTGGATTGTGAAGTCCTGACATGTCTCCCAATACTATTCAAAATACATTTTATCCATAAAGCGAAGGACAATTCATTGCCGCTTTGCTTGCGGAATGCATTGACAGTGTTTGAAGAGCACTGCATGACTGGGTGATGCAGTCGTCGTTCCCATAAGATGCGTTGCCTATGGGATAATGACTTCAACCACCACACGCTGAAGCTTGTTCAAACCGCGCCCTACGCTTATAAGAACCCAGTCATTTTCTCGCCCTACCGAGATTCTAACCGGCAAAATATTGGTTCGGAAAAGCATGGCCTCAGGGCCCAGGCCCGGTTGTTCGATAATCCACTTGGGCCGGGACAAGGTGTTGTATTGATCAGCCAGTCAATGTTTTTTGACAATTCCAAAGTCATGATGCTTGACGACATCTTCCGTATGTCCGAATTACTCCTATCGCCCTAAATATAGAGTTCACGCACGTGGAAATGGTTACCTCAAGCGAGCTCTATCGACACCCCACGGGGAACGTGGCTCAAGGGTAGTATTAGAAACCCAGGGCAAGATTGGCTTTTGTCCTCAGAGGATATAACTCTCATCTGTTCCCCAGAATCTCAACTTCTCAGCATAGTTCTTCACATATTCTTCTGATTCTCGCCTATACACTCTATCTCAATCACTGGGTCATCTTTTGAAGAATACCTGTAACCAGAAGCCCCTAGTGATGGCTGCTTGAGAAACTAGCAGAATGAGTCAGCCCAAAACCGCAAACGATTCCGACGTTATCGTCCCAAGCGAAAAACCTCAGAATGGGATTCATCGACATGCCTCCTTCGGCGAGGCCACAGCCGACATGTTACAAACAGATCTCGAAAAAGAAAAGACCATTCAAGGCACCGCCCACTTCCACCGCTTAGGTTGGAAGCGCCTCACCATCGTCCTCATTGTTCAAGCCATAGCCCTTGGTAGTCTGAGCCTTCCTGGAGCTTTTGCTGCACTTGGAATGGTCATTGGGGCTTTGGCTTGCGTTGGCATCGGCCTGGTTGCCATGTATGCCAGTTACATGGTCGGCCTCGTCAAGCTCAAATATCCTCATATCGATCATTACGTTGATGCTGGCCGACTTTTGCTGGGTGGCATCGGTGACAAGCTCTTTGCTGTGGTTTTTGTAGGACTGCTGGTCCTAGCTACCGGCTCACACTGCTTGACGGGTACAATCGCCCTCGTCAAGATCACGGGAAGCAGCGTGTGTACCCTGATGTTTGGTGTTATCTCTGCTGTTATCCTTCTGGTGCTTGCGATCCCACCTTCATTTACCGAAATTGCCATCCTTGGTTACGTCGACTTTGTCTCTATCATCCTTGCAATCGGCATCACAATTATTGCTACGGGTATTCAAAGATCAGAGGCACCAGGTGGTTTCTCATCTTCGACTTGGTCAGCCTGGCCACAGGACGACCTAAGCTTCACTCAGGCCCTCACCGCTGTTTCCAATATTGTCTTCTCGTATGCATTTGCGGCAGCCCAGTTCTCCTTCATGTCAGAAATGCATACGCCGGCCGACTTTACGAAATCGATCGTCGCTCTAGGTCTCACAGAGATCGTTCTATATACGATCACTGGAGCAGTCATCTATGCATTCGTCGGTCAGGATGTTCAATCCCCGGCCTTGTTATCGGCAAGCCCCTTGGTGTCGAAAGTCGCATTTGGCGTTGCATTGCCAGTCATCTATATCTCCGGTTCTATCAACGCCACGGTGGCTTGCCGTTTCATTCACGGTAGACTCTACAGGGACTCAATCACCCGGTTCATTAATACCCGAAAGGGTTGGATTTCGTGGTTGGCTGTCGTCGCCTTTGTTATCTTCCTCTCGTGGGTTATTGCTGAGGCTATTCCCTTCTTCTCTGAGCTCTTGGCAATCTGCGCTGCCCTTTTCATCTCTGGGTTCTCTTTCTGGATTCCTCCTATCATGTGGTTCTTCCTTCTCAAGGAAGGAAACTGGTATGATAAGCACAATGTCAAGCGTGTAGCTTGCAACTTTGTTGTATTCATCATAGGATTCTTTGTCTTTACTGCCGGCACTTATGCCAGTATCGACCAAATCGTAAGTGCTTCCGGTTGCCTACGTAAACACATGGAGCTAACATCATCACAGATTGCGAAATTTAACCGTGGCGAAGTTGGCCGGCCCTTCTCCTGTAATGCCGCTTAAAAACCTTGGTTACTTTGCCGATTCTCAACAATTGGACTATCTACATGAATCCGTATACTGTCACCCTAGCATGTTATACAACATCAATGACAAATTAGATGTACTTAAGTGAATGAGGATGCGCCATTTGCGCCTGTCTACTTGTGTTCTTAAGGTCTTCGAAAGGTTCAGAAATTGGAAACTTCCTCTGCCTCGAGGTTTAGAACTCTGTAGACTGTATGCTCCATCCAACAACTGGCTACCAGATACCCTACCAAGATCAGGCCACTATGAAAGCTATATGATGACATGAAACTGGCCTTTTTGTGAGACTGTGAAACGTAACTAGGTGTTGTAAAAATTGACTCACGTGTTATCTTGCACCAGTGGAAATCTGTCGTATCTCAATGGGTATGAATAGTTTCCTGGTGGAGAGGTTAACCACAACCCTCAGGAATTAGATAGGTTACACAACAAGATGCCGTGGCTTGGTCTCAATGGCGCCCTCTAATATTCAACGTGCCAGATGAAAAGGTCCCTGAATCAGTTACATTGCATGCAGACTTGTAGATAAAAAGTTCACAAATGGCATTAAAAAATCAGGGAAATAATGCTAGTTCACCCCAGCCCGATAGTGATCTTCCACGAAACCTAGGGCCAACGGTCTCCGATTCAATACCGCTTTTATCTCCAAGTTTCATGCTAACTTTGTCATCAGCGGAAATCCGCGCTGTGGCCTGCCCCACATAGATAAGCAGCTAAAGATCCACTTCTTCGGCATCTCGCGCTTCTGATTTCCCACCTTGCAAGTTTCAATTCCGAGCTTGACAAAGATAAGTCACAACATGCCTCGAGGACGCAGGGGCTGCTGGACATGTCGTATTCGTCACCGAAGATGCGACGAGTCAGTTCCCAACTGCGAAGAGTGCAGCACTCGGCACATCACCTGCCATGGATATGACCTGGATGCACCAGAATGGATGGGCGATGATCAGCTGCTGCAGGAAGAGCTTCGACGCATCAAAGTTGCAGTCAAAGAAAACTTCCGACGCGTCAAAACCATTCAGAACCGCCAACTTTCTCGATCAACAGCTCAAACAGGTCATGCCTCTCGTCTCCAAGCCAAATCTGAGCTGAAAGATGATCAGGCGGCCAACCTCGCACAACCTAGTTCATCAGCAACAAACACAATCTTTCGAGAGGCACAGTATCTCGTTCATTATTTGGACTATATTTTTCCCATCCAATATGCCTTTTACGTCGATGCTCCAGACCGAGGAGGGCGAGGATGGCTCTTCTTTCTCCTGGAGAGAAGTATGGGAACCTTTCTTTTGCGTGCTCATCCCTTCTAACTTGACGATAGATGCACCTCTTCGCAACGCAGCTCTAACCCTTTCCGCATTTCATCAGCATATCTTCTCACCTTATCGTGCCGAGAACCAAGAAGACGAACTGCTGCAGTATCATACCAAAGCACTACAGGAGCTGCGACACGTTGTTAGTCGCGGAGATGTGGACGGCTTCGCCGATAGTAGTGAGGAATGGCTCAAGTTCCTCGCAGGTGGGATGTTCTTGATCTCTTTTGAGGTACAAACCGATTGATAACATCCGTGCTTTTTTTTCTGACTTAACTCTAGGTATTTCAAGGCGGTACGAATAACTGGCAAGCTCACTTCAACGCTCTCGTATCCGTTATCCGTAACCTGACATCCTCCGATTTCGACTTCGACGCGTCCGATCCTTCGAGTCCAGACTTCGACTTTAAGCGAGGCATGAATACTGCGCAAAAGTTCATTCTGGCAAATCTTGTCTGGATTGATATCCTCGCACCATTGGCGACAGGAACCACACCCAAGCTACCATACCACGACTGGCTCAATGCTGGCAAGATTGACATGTCGCGTATAATGGGCTGTCAAAACTCAATAATGATAGTGATTGGTGATATGATGGCTCTGGACTCAAGAGCTAACTCTGTTAGCACGGAATATTTGCAATCTGGTATTGTTGATCTGGAGCAACGGATCTTTGATGGAATAGATACAGCGCTTGGTGCTGAATCAACGGTCCGTACACTCCCCTGCTACTTGTTACTAGCTGAACCGAACCAAAACAGTTGACTCAAACCAATCGCTCGGTAACCCACCTCTTTGCAACTGCGGCCCTTGTACAACTTTATACACTTGCCTCAGAACACGGCATCACGTCACCTGATCCTCACCAAACAGTCTCGCGAGTCATTGAAGTGCTAGATCAATTACCACCACATGTTTCCTTGCGTGCGACACCGTGGCCTTTATGTGTCGCCGGATCAATGGCTCTCCCTCCAAATGAGGAGTACTTTGACGACCTGCTGAAGAAGCTCATGGATCATTCCGACGCAGGTTTCACCAATTGCGGTACAGTCTATAGTGTCATGAAAAACGCTTGGAAGCAGCGACGACAAGACCCAAGTCGGCTGTGGAGTGCAAGGGAAGCTATGGAGGATATGGACATTTGCGCTCTTCTGATATGATCCACGCATTAGAGATTACTACACTTACGTTTGGAGAATATATCCAAATGGGGCTAACTGTGGTAGATTATATTCGTAAATAACTATAGCTGATATTACCGTTGAGATTATGGGTGGTTGTCTTGCCTGCACAGCTCGCTTCTTTTATCACGTGACAAAATCGGATCAAGAGATAGATTACCAATCGATTGAACCTTCAGCAGCTCTACGCCTTGTCTTTTGACTTCAGGTTTATACATCTAACCTATGGAAAATACTAACTTCACTCTATAACTCTAACCTTTATAGACTTTTTCTATATTTCTATAGTAAGATTTTAACTTTATAGAATTTTCCTACCCTAGAACTTAATACTCAATATAGATAAGTAGCTTTATCTATATAGCCAGAGGCTCTAGTTAGTCTAAGTCAATAGAATAAATTTAAGCCAATAATAAGCTCTATTATCTATATCTTATACTCTTCTATATTATATCTATTTTACCTTAAAGTATATAAGAATACTTCCTTATAAATCTTAGCATTAAGGCTCTTACTACTTATAAGCTTTCTTTTTAGCTCCTTAAGGTATAATAGCTTTTCTATTAGCTATATAATCTTTATTATATTAATTAAGAGGCTAAATAGAAGTAAAACCTTATAGCTAAAGATAATAAGGTCTATAATATCTATATTAATTATAGATTTTTTATTTACTTTAAGTAACTTTAGCTCTTTACTTTTAGCTATATATTACTATAGCCAGTTATAGGTTTTCTTATTAAGACTAATAGCTACCTTTAGGAAGGTCTCCTGGCTATACTGAAATTCATTTTAGTATACTATAGCTATACTGCCTAAGTTAGTTAGTAAAAGGTCTTTATGATAGGTAGGGATTATTATCTTAGCTATAATATCAGTCAATATTGCTCTTGGGTACTTAGATAAGAGATATATAATTCTATTTCTTGACTTATAGGTAATAAGTACTTAAAACCTTATCTTATAATTAAAGATTAAATAGACAATAAATTTAACTCTCTTTAGGGATATTATAGAAGGATTAATATTACTTATATATAGCTAGAGGATTTAGAGTTAAAGATAATAATATTATTAAAGCTTTAGTAATATAGCTAAATAATCTTATTGATTAATATTATAAAGATTATAGTATTTAGGTTTTAAGCCTATTATAGGTATAACGCTAAGGCTAGAGAGTCTACTATATAACCCCTTGGCCTCCCTTGCTTATCCCCTTTTATTTAGCTTAGAATAGCTACATAAGGAAAGAGTAAGCTTAAGACTTATAAAATCATTAGTATTATCTTTATCTTTGCCTAACTATACTGCCGGTGATCTACTTTATTACATAAGGTTAATATTTTTAAAGAT
>JAJJWM010000624.1:0-17085 GCA_021655865.1 Fusarium guadeloupense
ATATTTAATAACTTAAAAATATACTATAAGTTTAAAAACTACTATAAAATTCTTAAGGAGTTACTATAAGTCATATAAATATATAAATTATATTTATTAACATTTTTATATATCTTAGCCCACTAACTATTAATTATACTTTACTTTAATAAACTTTAACAATATTATTAACTATTGAAAGAGATAATACTTTATTTAATACTTAGTATTATACTCTATATAAACTACCATCATAAACTTAATTTAAACTAGTTTATCCCTTAAGAATCTAACTATTATAAGTTTAGTTGAAAAACAAAAACATCTATAATATCAGTTAGACACAACTATCACGTGAGCGGATTTTACGCTCCGTTGTAACTAAAGCTCAGAATTAGCCCCGCCCTCGCTTTTTACTATGATCATCATCCATACTTATGTCGGCGCGGTCTCAAAATGGAAGATACAGGACAGAAAAGAACCTATCGCGCTTGCGCTCCTTGTCGGTATGTTATGACTCAACATGTATCGGTCATCGTGAATTAAATTAATGTATAGACGTAAGAAGGTTAAATGCCCCGGAGAACGTCCAGTTTGCTCGTTCTGTCAGCGCCTGGGGCAAGCTTGCGAGTACAAGCCTGTCGAGCCTTTTTCTCCCCAAGAGATTCAGAGCCAGATTTCGGGTATTGTAAGTATATGGATATGCCTGAGTGGAACAAGGCCCTGAATTACTTTCAAACGAGTGTCTCTGAGAGCAATAAAGCCGTTTGACTATATGTGTTAACGATGTATGCAAGCATGACCGAATTGATGCACTAGAAACTAAAATGGACCAAATATTACAAACGCTAAGGTAAGCGAGTTCTATTGTACTGAGTAAAAGAAGTTTATGGGATAACTCTCTTATTAGTCACCTCAACCCACATGCTATATCCCCTGGGCTTTCCTCCGCATCACCAGTGGGTGCTTCCGGTCAGAATGCCGTACAGGCACAGTACGTCACGCCAGCACAGGAGGGACGTATCTCTGAACTGTAAGCTCACATCGAAAAACATCATTGATGGTTGGTATGGCGGGCTCATCAGATGGAATAGATCATCCTCGGAAGATCAGGAACTACTCAGAGCAGGCCAGCTCTACAAGACGTGGTGTCATAATCAGCCTGTGTACCTTTTTCGCCAGGAAGACTTCCTTGATACTCTCAAGTATCGCGATAAGGAACTTCGACTCGCTGTTAAAATGCTCAGTTATCGGTTCCCTCCTGGACATATGACCCCCGACAAACAGGAAGCTTTAAATGTATTATCTAAGTCATGTCGGAAGTTGGTAACAGACCGTATATATAAGGGCAAGATAAGGCTATCTACGCTACAAACTCTCTGTCTCCTCAGCATGATCAGCTTTTCAGGTAAGTTTAACTTTCAAACCCCGCTTACGCTTAGCGAGAGAACTGACAGATGGTACTCTAGAAGGGTATGTGATGCAAGCTGGACTTGACCTCGATATGGCACATTACTTTGCCAGTGGACTACCTCTTGGTTCAAGTTTGGGAGATTCTTTTGAATACTCTCTTTGCATTCAAAGTATCTCATTATTGCAGAGCTTGCAAGGATCTATTCCCGATATTGCAAAACCCGCTAATGTCCAAGGCTTGTTCCAAAGTGCCAATCACCTTCTGGAATTGATCAACCACCGTGCCGAAAAGTTCCCATTATCACGCGAGCCCAGCGCCGAAGCAGAATCGAATGACAATGAAGGCATTCTAGCTTACATGTCTCAAGCTGCCAAGGTCTGGCATTTGGCAAGAGCATATGCGGCGATGAGAGTTGGATCGGACAGCCCTCCCCCTTGGAGCACCCAGTCTGACTATGCACTCGTCAATCTGCGCAACCTTGAGCTTGACTGCCGATTTCCTCTTATATACCGCTTTGCTACTAATCACTTTGGCGAACTTCCCCCAGAGGTACTGCAGCAGCGCAGAGATTACTGGGGCCCATGGATTTTTATCCAGTTCATCCACGCAGCTATACCAACTTTGCTAAACCACCCCTTCCTGCTATCTCTTCGACTCAAGAACTTCCGGCATATGATCCCACAGACGTTCATGTATCAGTCGTTTGATCTGATCTCAAAACATACCGCCTGGATTATCTGTTACCTTGATTTGGTCGAACAGCAACAATTTGAGATTACTGACCCTACGATAGCGCATGCAGTTGTGATAGTTGCAACTATCCATCTACAGCACAGCTTTGTCGAGGATAGTGTACTTCGCACAAAAGCACAGTGTGGCTATGACAAATGCATGCGGTTTTTGGACCACATGGGTTCTACGTGGCCAGTTGTCTTCACTATGGTGAGCCTCAAGCGTATGAGAATACAAATCACTGCTGACAGTTACAAGACCCAGAAACTCCGCAAATTGCAGGATAGCATTACCACTGTTCCAGCGAGCAGTGACCGGCCTGGGGACACTCGGCGATCCTGGTCGATTGATGCGCAATTACTCTGGGAAATTCTTGTCTACGAAAAATCCGGGCGCGATACGAACTCTTCAGATAAATCGATGTATGATGATATAATCACCTTGGATGCTGAGCATGGCGAGCAAGACGTGGGGGGGGGCTTCGCTATAGTCGGCTCAGCAGGTATTTCCGGCCACAAGGGGGCGTTGAGAGAGATCTCCGCGTATGCACCCCAGGACAAAGATCCCTACGAAACATTGGGTAACCTCGCTACTCCCGGTAGGAATAGGAATAGAATGCAGGAGTCCAGTATTCTTGGAGACCGAAATTTCGACAACCTACCGGACTTTGGCACGCTAGACCAGGACAATTTTCTCTTGCAAGCTGAAGATTTTGGAAGGGCGGTTAACGATTGGATGAACCTTGACATGACCGATGTTTTATAGCATGAAAAAACAACTTTTCCTGTATCCAGCTGCTGTTACATGTTTCGTGCAGGCCCCAAACTGTTGAACTTGGTTGCGCTTATAATGGTCCATTCGAACGCCGGTCGTAATGATATTACTACCTCATTCTTATATAGGTATACTTATCTGCAAGGTTGTTCTTGTTAAGAATCTCACAGGCTTATAGCCGTTCAGTCATATGGTTATATAATATCGACGAACTCAAGCTTCCTTGTTTATCGTGGGGACGGCACCCGTGCCCGGCCTAAGTATCTGACGCGCTAACTATATTCGGTGCAATTTTCAGATAACTTGAAGTGTAAAGTCGATACGTATTTAAATACCTACTCGAATACCTTGTCCTACTCTGGTAAAGAAACGCGCCACAAGCACGGCGTGGAACACCGTCCCCACACAGCAGCGTGTAGTACAAGTACCATGTCATCATAATGCCGTTAGAACATTTATAAAAGAAAGACACGCCGAAGCTTGTAGGTTTGCATATAACTGGTGTTCAAGACAAATTTATCCAGCTGGGTACTGTTCACAACGGCCTTTTCCTCCAGGTACGGCTTACCTTTTCAAGTTGTGTGTTGGCGTTGCACTAATTGATTAGTATTTAGTAGAGATGCATATCCAAGATATCACTGTATTTAGCTACGATGCTAATTACCGATACGGTACATACTCTATGTCCCATGGTCGCTCAGCCAAGGGACAAAAGTCCATCGTCGTTAGGATCCGTTCCAATGACGGTTTCGAGGGTTGGGCCGAGACTGCACCTCTCGGCAGTGACTATTTGCCAAGTTCATTCACTGGTGAACTAGCAGCAATACAGGAGCTTGGCCCCCAAATCTTGGGTCTGGACCCAAGGTCACCTGCAGCAATCGACAATGTTATGGATCGGACCATGATGGGCGCTTATGCGGCAAAGGCGGTCATCGATATGGCCTGCTGGGATATTCTAGGAAAGTCTCTCGGGTTGTCAACCGCGATTCTGCTTGGCGGATGTCTTACTGAGAGACCGAGGGCCTTTTCTGTCATTGGGATCCGAGACTCAGAGGCCGCCGTCACTCAGGTTAAGGAGGAGTTTAAAAAGGGTGCGACGACGATGCAGCTTAAGGCTGGAGACGACCCCCTTGTTGATGCGCAGCGAGTTAGAGCCATCCGAGCTGCTCTACCCCACCATGTCTTACTTTGGGTCGATGCTAATGGCGGCTGGACTTTGGACGAGGGTTTAACCTTTGCACGTGCTATCGGGCAAGACATTACTGTTGGACTCGAGCAGCCCTGCCGTACGCTATCTGATTGCGCGGAGCTCGGTCGTCGCACAGGGCTACCTATTATTCTAGACGAGAGTATTGTCACAGTCGTTGATCTCTTTGAGGCTCATGCAGCGGGTATCACGGGTGTGAATATCAAGCCGTCACGGGTCGGTGGGCTTACAAAGGCCCGACTCATTCGCGATGCAGCTGTTGCGCTCGACATGGTCATCAATTGCGATGATCCATGGGGTTCTGCTTTGACAACAGTTCAGAACGTTCTGTTAGCTACTACTACCCCAAGTCATCGTTTGCGCGCCGTGGACCTGTTCGCTGAATGGACAGAACCCCTGATTGCCGATATTCCCCGGATGGAATCAGACGGTCGAATTACTCCCAGTACTCAGCCTGGAAATGGTTACACAACCATCTTTACCGATATTCTCGGTGAGCCATTAGCCCAGATTACATCTAAATATTAGCCAATCAAGATTTTCACGAATCGTTGAATTCTTGCGTCCACACTGTTTGCGTTTGTTGCCTACGTTGTGATATGATTTGGTGATCAACATTTGGTCTCCTGCTTGGCAATAGGTCGAAAACACTGAATTTTCTCACTAGAATCATCAACAGAAAAGAACACTGTATGAAACAGATTACGAATAGTTTCGTGGAATAGATTGCTGAGCTTTCGAAACCTGGCATTGCAACCAACCTGTCTTGTTTAGCTATGAAAGTAGTGTTTTAATACCTCAAGCCCTTTGATGGAAGAAGGGCGTTACAACATGGATGGGAAAATCTGAAGGATTTTATAAGGTACATGCATGATGTTATAAAGCTATTAGATTGATGATTGTCAGTTAATACTGGATTGGATACGAGTTCCCCAAAACTTTCTCAAATAATTTATTATGACACTTGTCTCACCTCCCATCAATACCATGCTCTCTTTACTGAAACAAACTGAGCCAAACCGACTAATAACAGGGACAGGATGGAAAACGTAGGCTTATACATTCAGCGAGCTAGTTAATCCACCATGTACAATTCTACCAGGCCTCACTATTATCCTAACCTAGCAGAGAAAGGTTTTCAAAAGCATCTCACTGTTGAAGGTTCTCCTTCGCCCATTCATCAAGGTTACCATAAACATGTAACCATAGAGAAGTATGGTCGAGATCCTAGCACGAGGCAAGTCAGCTTCTGGTATTGGAGCGTTATTAATTGAGTGGAAATTGCACTTACATGGGTTCGAGGATCAGCATCAACTTTTCTGAATGCCTTAATAGCAGCCTCACCTGCTGTAGGCGCAATGCCAACCTTCTTTGCAGCGTTGATACCGATAGTAAGGTCCTTCACACTGAGTGCTGGCGCGAATGCTCTCTTATACTTCTTGCTAGAAGGTGCCTCAGGGACAAGACCAGGCACTGGCTGTTCAAGCCCCATTACCCAAGAGTTTGCAGTTCCCTCTCTGATGCACTTGAAGAGAGCTTTCTTATCGATGCCGTATTTGAGTCCGATTGCCATTCCCTCAGTTGCTACCAAGTTGTTGGCGAGAGTGATGTAGTTGTGCGCAATCTTGGCAACCTGACCCATGCCGAGGCCGCCACAGAAGGCAATGGTGCTAGGTACACCAACAAGGGATAAAGTATCATAGATACGCTTGCCAACCTTATCATCTTCAGTTGGTTCGGCATGGCCGACCATGAAGGACAAAGTTCCCGCATTAGCACCCCACATGCCCCCTGATACTGTAGCTTCGACAAAGCTACCGAGTCCAGCGTCAATCATTGTCTTGCCGAGCTCCTGTGTAAACTCAATCTCAATAGTGCTACACTCAATGATAAGCCGCTCAGGGTTCTTGGTAGCTGCAATAACGCCGTTCTCGGGGTCGAGATAGACCTTGCGAACATGCGGGCCTGCAGGGAGACTGGAAAGGACGACTCCAGCGCCAACCTTATTTACAAGATCTTTTGGGGAGGAGGCGACTTCGATCTTGCCATAGCTGCCGAACTCATTGATAAGTCGTTGGATGATGCTTTGGTCGAGGTCCAGAACGTGAAGAGTTGCGGAGGCAGGGATCTTCTTGCGCAGGTTGCTGGCCATGCCATAGCCAATGATGCCAAGGCCTTAATGAATTAATTCCTCGTCCTGCCATGGCTAATTCGAACATGCAAAACTTACCGATAACACCGAAATCTGTAGCCATTGCTGCAAAGTGTGATAGTTGTCGATGCGGATGTTGTGGAAGAAACAGTAGTTAGACAATCAAGTACGAGACAAAGGTGTTTGTTTGGTGAAGTTGAGTGATCCTAAGACATGAGGTTAATTCTTATTTATCATGCTCTTACAGAACATCAATTACAGTGAAAATAGCTCATGATCAGTCTCCCACATGCATGACCCCCGTCTGCACCCGCTCACGTGAACAACTATCTTCATCACTACCCTCTCAAATACCGCTTCGGTCTACCTGCGGTTGCCCTGGTCCGTTCATCGACTCTGATTACTTTCTCATCATGGTGGTGGGCACGGTCCGCGATGAGTAAGTGGAACTAAGCCTTTCTTGCGTGGTTTGTGGGGACGGGCCGTGTTAATCATGTTTGTTCTTTGATTGGGACAAGACTTGGAGTGTATTAGTCTCTTGTCTCTTACAAATACCTGACGAAATGCTGGGATCTAGACAAAAAAGAGATCTCCTTTTCCCCCGTCTATACGGTTGTTTATTTATTATTATTCTACTCCTTTCCGCGGCTTCTTCACTTAATTTTGTCTATCAATTGCTGAGACTCCGCAACACTCTCTTCACACATTGGGACAACTACAGAGCACAAGACCTCGATCTCAAACCCCTTCACGAAGCGTTCGAGACATAAAATTACAAAAAAACAACATGCCGTACGCACACGAAATACACACCTTTCATTCGGGTTGCCCGCAGCCTGAATCGTCTTCAGCCTCCTCAACATTCACCACAGTGGATCCGGCCACTGGAAGGCCACTATCAACTATTTATACCACCAGCCCCAGACAACTAGACGAAGCCATCGCCTCTGCCCAGGGAGCCTTCGGGTCATGGTCCCAAATGCCAGCTAAAGAGCGAGCTGCAATCTTGCTGCGTGCCGCAGCAATTTTACGAGAGAGAAACGACGAAATAGCCCTTGTAGAGACTTTAGATACCGGAAAGTCGTGGTCGGAAACATCCACGGTTGACGTTGTGACTGGGATCGACGTTTTAGAGTATTACGCTCATCTCGTTGCCGACGGTCTTCCAGGTCAACACATTCGACTACGGTCTGATGCATATTTCTCTACCACACACGAACCCTTGGGAGTCTGTGCAGGTATCGGCGCCTGGAACTACCCTATTCAAATCGCGCTATGGAAATCAGCGCCTTGTCTAGCCGCAGGCAACTGTATGGTTTATAAACCCAGCGAGATCACACCACTCCATGCAAACACCCTTGCTCAAATATATGTGGAAGCTGGCCTACCCCCTGGAGTGTTTAATGTTGTTTACGGAGATGGGCCAAGCACCGGTGCACCTTTAGTTGCTCACAGTGGTATCTCGAAGGTCAGCTTTACTGGCCAAGTGTCTACTGGCTCCAAGGTTGCCAGCAAAGCCGCCAAGGGCATGAAGGGCATCACAATGGAACTTGGTGGGAAAAGCCCGCTTATAATAATGCCGGACGCAGATATTGACGAAGCTTCTGATATCGCTATGGTGGCCAACTTTTTCTCGACAGGGCAGGTCTGCACCAATGGAACGCGTGTTTTCGTGCCAGATACCCTTCTCGATCAAATGGAGCAAGCCTTAGTCAAGCGGTGTCGCGAAGGGATCCAGATGGGTCTTCCGAGAGAACCCGAAACCAACTTCGGACCTGTCACTAGTGCCGCGCAAAGAGATAAGATTAACATGTATATCAAACATGGCCGCGAGCAAGATAAGGCAAGGGTCTTGTATGACGGCAGCGCTGAAGCACAGAAAGACTTCCCCACAGAAGAAGGATTCTGGGTACCTCCTATCATCTTTACGGACTGTACTGATGATATGCGTATCACGCAAGAGGAAATTTTCGGTCCCGTCATGTGTATTCTGCCGTACAAAGTGGGAGCTGAGGAGGACCGTTGGCTACCTAATCTAGTGCAGCGAGCAAACAACACCCCGATGGGCCTTGCAGCTGGTGTCGTTTCATCTGACATCGGGCTTGCGCAACGCGTCGTCCAGCAGCTGGATGCAGGAATAACTTGGATTAATACCTGGGGGGAAAGTCCAGCAGAAATGCCTGTTAGTGGTTGGAAAATGAGTGGCATAGGACTAGAGAACGGCCACGAGGGTATCCAAGCCTACCTGCGAACGAAGAGTACTCTGGTGCAGTGCACGAAAGGGGCTTGTAGAGGCGTATTCACCAGGTGTTATTCGCAGGCGATTTGACTCAAAATAGTCTAATAAATTAGGTAATGCGGCTGGCGTGCTGGAGTAGTATCGTTTGGAGTTGGGCTGAGTTGCTAATTGGCTTAAGGTCCCTTAAGCTCGGCATCTGGGGTTAGCTAGCGTCAACTTGGGGTTAGAGTAATGCAGGAGAGAGGGATTGACGATAAAGGGGAATATATGATCGAATTGCCAGTTTATCAAAGTTTAGCTATCGGGACCGACTGGATGAGATTTAGCGATAAACGAAGGCAAAGATGGATCTCCGTCACTTTATCGTCAACAGCAAAAAACTTTTTCTTATAATTAGCAGGAAGCCGCCTATTCCATTTTAGCAAAACTTCCATCACATCGGATTTTCCATCGTCCAAGCTTTAAGGATCAAAACCTAGACTTTAGCTTAACATATCAGTAATGAGAATATTGATGGGCTGGGTTGCAAGAGCGGCCCCTTTAGCGTCAACCTCCAAGAGCAAATGCCAAGGAAGAAAAGGAATACTTCCAAGCTTTTCCTTGCAACGCTCAACAACCGACTTATAACAAGACCCCCCCCGCGAGGATCACATCAGAAAGAATGAATTCCCCATGAGCTTCGTCTATAACTCGCTCTAACCTACTTAAGAGGTTCTTGAGGGCTTTTCTGTATTTAACCTGCAGAATGGTACGTATATATCGATCGGATTATCCTCCGGTTGCTTAGCCATTTTGTATGCACTTATGAGCTTATATTTAGAGACAATCCGGTTAATCTCTTTTCTGATGCAGTGCGCAAGAATATGTGTGAAATCTTGTTCTCTGAGGACATTATCCCCTGCTGTGGTTTTAATGATAAAAGTTTTCCCCTCTTCGCTAGTTTGGATAACCGGGCAATGAGTGGTTCTACTACCGATGTTAATGACTTGGAATCTACCCGTTTTGGGGTTTTGGTGAGATAGGCTAGAGCTATTACGGTTGGCTTAATTATGATCCGAAGCACTTCCATCTGTGCAACCTTAGCGGTATTGAGGACAGCTTGGTGTTAAGAATCATTGAAGTAGGCTGGTGTCGTGATTATGCAGCTCTCTACCTTCTTCCCTGTTGCCTCTTCAGGGATCTTCTCAGCTTGTAGAAGAAGTAGGGTATTGAATTCTTCTGGGCATATCCCTTTGTTGTTGATTCGGCAAAATGGTTTACCTTTATCGTTTAGCTCAAAATGGAGTTACCACTTTGCTATGTCCTTTTCGAGCCGGCTATCTTAAGTATTACATCCAGCAACTTATTTAACGTCGTAGATCTATTGACCTGTGGTAGGCTATTTCGTAAAGTTGTGCTTTCTGGCTTACTATCTACTACCCTTAACCCTAAAAGTTGAGGGGAAAATCTATTTGTTATATGTATGTTTGATAGCATGTGGCTTGCCCTTATCTAGGAAGGCAACACAACAATAGGTCGCGCCAAGGTCGATGCCGATCCAGGCTAATTAGCGCTTATGCATGATGAAAAAAGGAAGGGGTAGGATATTTATACGTATGGACTTGTCTTTAGGTATCTTGATGGTTGGGGTGGTGTCTTTACTATGGACGTATAAGGTAAAATATAAACGAGCATGAAGTATGTGGGAGTAATACATTGAAGAACGTAGCTTAGAGCTGCAGGAACATTGGTGAAGCGGCGCTATAAATATAACACCCAGCTGTGCCACAATTCTAATACTTAGCTGCGCTACAACTTCTATACTGGCGATATTGTACATTGCACACTCAAGTGTAATAATCCCACACCGGAGTACCACCCCTTCGACATGCCCTTGTCTGTCTCAACTGCGCGATTATGTAACTTTAAGGGGGAGAAAAATACAGTCAGCCCCGCTTCACGGTATCCTACAACAACTTGTAATTTTCCCCTCCTATACATTTTTACATCTCACTTTACGTTCAACTAAGCCGAGCCCAATATCCTCTGCTTACTGTCAAATAACCGCCTAAGAAGATAAATTCACGAGTTACAGCCTTAAAGAGGCTGATATCCTTAACCTTCTGTGCTTGCAGGGTAATCTAGATCTGTTATCATGATGTAATGGACCCTCATTGTTGCAATTGAAGGATACCTTGTGGCTTGGCAAGCGTGATTTCATTGAATTATTTGAGAAACGATATCGCTACATCCTTCATAGACGTAAGAGTAAGAAAGATATATACCCTCCACTTTAGGCCGTTAAGTCATTCCTGAAGCATATACACAGTATCGGGTTCCACTTCCGGTACTCTAGGCTTTCCTAGGTTTCTAACAGTCAATCCAATAAATAAATACTGCTGAGCCACTTGATTTATAATGTAAGGTTTTAGTAGAATCTTCTATGAAATTAGCTTATCCTCCGATCTTAGATGTTATTTCTAGGTCGGAATACTAGCTTGTTCTTGGTGTTAAACTCAGCGTTCCGTATGGCAAACGAGTCCCCTTGTCAATTCCAGCACAGGTATGGTACTAAAAACAGTTCGGATCATTGTCGGTGATTTTACCAAGTCGATAGATACGCTCGTTGAATTTGAAGCCCACGAGGACGAATGACGTTCTACGATCAAGACACACGGCAAAAGCTTCGGACTTCTTATACCAAGTACACGTTCACAGATCAAGATGGCGTACTAAAGTCTGAGGGTTCTCGTCTGTGCCTATTTAATCTTGGTATCATTATAAGTGAAACCCTAGACATTATGATCTAAATATTTCTAGAGCCCAGCTGAAGAATGTCTTTTGCCTAAACTGCCCGAACTTCCTTGATGGCTTTACAGCTGAGCCATTTTATCCTGCTAATTTCTATGATAAATTCGGCGTGCCGCACGTAGTTGCTGCGTGCCGTCTTTTTCTCCTGTCTAACAAAATTTGACTCCACTTCTAAGGGCCAACACACCATGCGTTAGGCCCAAACCCGACTTTAAAGTGATATTGAAACTTGATGTCGTGATAGATAAGCGGTTAAGAGCTGGTCAAGTGACTGCTTGGTTGGTGGTCTCTAGCCCACTGTTAAACTCTAGTAATTGAGCGACAATGAGATATGGCATGAACAAATTAACTATAAAATACACAAGATAAAGCGTGTCAATCTTTCAAAATACTTTCTTTAATTTCTTGACAACTCGTCGGGCCAATATATTTGACGACCCGTGTTGGGTCAGTTGAGAATACTTGACCCATATCATAGCGCTCAGTCCATGCCGCTACTCGCACCTCTTTCGAGTAATTGACCATTTATAGGTTTTGAACACTGCTAAGACAGGGAGTGAAAATACTAGAATATTATCAATCGTGCCTTGCGCTTTGAGGTTAAGGCAAATCAAGCCCACCGGCCCTTTGATCGAACAGTTAACATCAGCTTGAATGAGAGCGTTGGTAATAGGAAGTTGGGCTAAGGAAACATGCAAACGGCAGTAGAACTAAATACAAAGAGCGGTTCTATACATCCATTACTGTAACGGGATCATATTCGTGGTCAGTGGCATGCCGAATCAACTCAATATATCAAGACATGGCATAGAATGAAATGGCGAAAACCAGATTGTCTTATTCCTGTGAAGATAAGTAACAAACTTTTAGTATCTAGACTAATATCTCCATATCTTCCACTAGGAAGAAGTAGCATTAATCGAAATATCTTCCTCCGATCTTGTTTATAAGAACGAATGTTGTTAATATCTCGTCTTGATAGCAAGCGGCCTTGAACACGTTTGTGGGATTCCGCTGGCTCGGTAGGAAATAAGTCATAACTGTGTAGACTGAATTGATAAATGATATGTAGAGTGGTTTAGAAATAGCTAGCAACCGGCTCTTTGAGAACATCTAGTCGAGGAGTGATTCCCAGACCCGGGGTGGCGGCAGCTTGAACATAGCCATTGACGATATGGTGATCATCATCTGCAGTTTTAACTGAAAGCATATCGCGACTTGCAAGAACGCAGCGAAAATTGCGTTCTGGGATAGTTTGAGCCAGATGAACGAGAGGTGCGAAGCCAATATCTGATCCGCACGTCTCTTGGACACTAATGACATATCCAGCAGCTAAGCAAAGATCTCGGACTCGTCGAGCTTTAGTTAACCCTCCAAACTTTTGAACTTTCAAGTTAATCCCTTCACCTGCATCGTCGGCGATCATTTGTATCATAGAATCCTCGGTAAGCGCAAGTTCGTCGTGTATAATAGGAATATTGGTTCGGCGCCGGAGGGACAAACATTCTCTCCAAGTTCGACAGGGGGCTTCTAAGGAAAAGTCGAGCCCTTGCGGTAGTAGTCTCAACATGGTTAAGGTACCTTCGACGGTTAGCCCGCCATTAGCATCGACCACGAACCACTCGCTCGGCCTTTTATCCTTCATCGCTTCAACAATGCGTGCTGCATCAACCACAGCCTCTCCTCCAATTTTGACAGAGAACGCTCGAGAGCCTTTATGTCTGTATTCTTCTACATGGGCTCTCATCTCTTCTGGTTTCTTGACGACTAGCGAGGTAATAATCGGCATTTTCATGTCAGTGCGGCCTCCAAGAAGCTCACAAACTGGTAGCCCAGTTGATTTGCCAAAGATATCCCAGCACGCAACATCGATTGCAGCTTTGGCGTGCTCGTGTCCGATAAGCGTGTCATCCATGACATCGTTGATGCGATCGACCCGACGAGGGTCAAGTCCAATAAGCTTTGGGGCAATTTCAGCAATGCCAGCTCTCGCGCCCAGTGCGTGGGAAGCGATGAAGTTGGCACCGAAGGGAGTACTCTCGCCCCAGCCTTCAAGCCCATTATCTGTGGTTATGCGGACAAATGTGCCATCGAAGCTGGGATACTCGCGCCCACCAGAGAGGTAATAGATCCCTCCTGAATAGGGCATGTCGAGCTGAAAAACGTCGATTCTTTTGATCTTGACTTCTGACATTTTGGGCGTTGCGGAGTAAAAGCTTTTGGGTGTGATAGATCAAAACTGAGTAAGAATGTGCTTTGAAAAGAAAAAGAGATTATACGGTGACCATACTATATACACAAAGCTTTTATATCGTTCTGTTCGGGGCGGGGTAGCATGTATGAATAGGCTACATTCTCGGCGAGTGACCCGTGAGTGGTTCGGGAATCCCGATGATAGATAAACTCGTGTTCATATAAGACGGGATATTGCTCCGATCGTGTTTCGCCTTTGCTGTTTAGTATCTAGACTGTAGTATAAGATCTCCTGATACGCAATCCCAGGTGCCACATCTCTTAGAGCCCACAAGGCTGATTGGGACCTCTCAAACAAACACACATACCTCCGTTTAAGCCAGTAACTTCTAGGTACTTTCTCTCTAAAGCAGTTACGCCTGGTTCAAAGTATCTGCCTGTACCTACGATAGGTAACGTTACATCTAACTTCCTATCTCAGTTCCTAGCAGCGAGGTACCTTTTGATCTATTGCACCTAATTAGTTTAGTGTCAAGAAATCTAAGCTGTGCCCTACCAGCCTTGCGGGGTCCTGAGAGATACATAACGCGGCTCTGGCCCCTCGGGCCCAGCGTGCTAAACAGGACTAGCCTATCCACCCACGCCTATTACTCCTCTCTTCGGGATGTCGAATATCCACCGAGGGAACCGCAACCTGAAGATACAGAAGGACCAGCTAGAAATTGACGGTCAACAAGAGACTCTGTCATTGCTTACGGAGAGAAAGAGAGAATGGCCT
This sequence comes from Fusarium guadeloupense, assembly GCA_021655865.1. Taxonomy (NCBI): domain Eukaryota; kingdom Fungi; phylum Ascomycota; class Sordariomycetes; order Hypocreales; family Nectriaceae; genus Fusarium; species Fusarium guadeloupense. The sequence continues at coordinate 14,259 of JAJJWM010000624.1, forward strand.
GTTGACCTCTGGATAGCCAGAAAAAGGCTGTCTGAGCCATCAATAAGAATAAATCTCGAGTTCTGTGGATTCAGTAGTTAGTGCCTTAATAAGCAATCGATAAGGCTCTACGAAATGTATGCGGGCCAACGGCAGCGCTAGCCGACGGTACAGGTTAGCTCGACTCCAATACGCGCTACGGTATTACTATCCGGTGACCTTCATTCGACGGTGCCTCAACGTTGCACCGGTACTTCTGATACGTTCCGTAAATCAAACTGATCCGAAAGTTATAATCATGTCGCGGTACCTAGTCTATGTCGTGCAGAAGATGCTGCCATCTCGGCTTCTACCCGAGAGATATGATCCGAGAATAAGTCATTTGTCAAAGACGTCTGGCTTTATATGAACTTGCTGTTTGTCATGACCTATTCACTCTATAGATCCTTCCTACGCAAACTCTTAAGATATCTTGTACTTCAACCATTGCAGCTATGGTGTCCACGGCACAAAATGCAACTATCTTTCAAGGCACTTCATACGTCAATGGCACTGCATCAGCAAAACTCTTGGCAGCCAACCTTGAGCTAAGCTTTTGGGGCGGCGTCAATCCAAAAACGGGAGAGGTCATTGACCGTTTCCATCCTTTGAGCGGGTGTCTCTTGAAAGATACTATCCTCGCCATCCCAGGAGGCAGGGGGTCCTGCGGTGGCAGTGTCATTATGATGGAGCTCATCCTGAACGGCCTAGGGCCAAAGGCGATCCTCTTTGAGCGACGAGAAGAAATAATTACCCTCGGCATTATTGTTGCTGAGGAATTCTTCGGAGAGACTGCCCCAGTTGTCGCATTGGGGCACGAGGCCTTCCATCAAGTCTTGAATTGGAACGGCAAAACTGTGCACGTCCAAGGTGCCCAAGTCTCAGATGGCCCTCTCGATCCAAAGCCCTCGGATACCATTCCTAGCGTTTTCGACTTCAATAATTTGAAAGTTAGGCTTTCTGACTTTGACCGCGCAACCCTCGATGGGAAAAACGGCGAGGCCACTCGAATCTCCATGAAGGTCCTTGTCCGGATGGCCGACATGATGGGTGCTCGTGAAATGATGGAAGTCACTCAGGCCCATGTCGATGGCGCTTGGTATGGCCCCGGGAGCGTTGCTTTTGGGAAGAGGCTTCGGGACTTGGGTGGCAAGTTCCGGGTCCCTGCAACAATCAACTCCCTTAATATCGACCAGCGGCGCTGGCGGTTACTCGAAATTGATGCAGAGCTTGGATCGACGTGTGATGAGCTGACGCAGGCTTTCCTTGATATGAACGGCAAGGTCTCATTTACTTGTGCCCCTTACCTGCTTGAAACTGCGCCTAAGCTAGGCGATGCCATTGCTTGGGGAGAGTCCAATGCCGTCATCTATGCCAATAGTGTATTAGGTGCTAGAACTCTGAAGAATCCTAACATGCTGGAGGTTCTGATCGCTTTGACTGGGCGGGCTCCAAAAGCAGGCGCATATCTCGATGAGAACCGTCTAGCGGAGCTGGAGATTTGTGTGCAACCACCTCTGCATGCAGATAAGGATAGCTCCTTCTGGCCTATTTTGGGCTATGCTGCCGGTGCAGTCGCATCTACTCGTATTCCAGTCATCACTGGGCTTGAGAATATGAAGCCTTCTACCGCCGATTTCAAAGCCTTCTCTGCGGCATTTGCTACGGCCTCGAGCGCTGCCATGTTCCACATGGTCAATCTGACTCCCGAGGCCTCCACTCTAGAAGCTGTATGCCACGATGGAGTGCCTCCTGAAAGGATCAATCTCGGCTTCAAGGAGTTGTTTGACTGTTGGAACGAATTCAACCACGGCTCTGAATCTCGTCAAGTCGACCTTATCTCTTTCGGTAATCCCCATTTCTCGTTCCATGAAATCAAGGATTTAGCTCTCCTTTGCCGCGGAAACGTCAAGCACAGGGACGTAGCCGTGGTGGTGACCTGTGGTCGCTCGGTCCACGCGCTTGCTTCTCAGGCGGGCTATATCACAGAGCTGGAGGCGTTCGGGGTGCAATTCCTAACGGATACGTGCTGGTGCTCTATCGAAGAACCCATCATACCAAAGCAGGCCAAAGTTATCATGACTAACTCAGGCAAGTATATCCACTACGGGCCAGGACTTACTGGTAGACAATTTTGCTTCGGCAGTTTGGAGATGTGCGCCGATGCCGCGGTTACGGGAATGAGTAGCGGAAATCCGCCTAAGTGGTTACAAAAAGCTTAATGTAGCTAGGAGCTATATAAGAAAGATTCATTCAACTTTACTAGGTAATATTGAATTAATGATATAGTTGGTTGCTTGTCTCATACGCTGGTCTGGACGAACAACTATCGCTCATCCTCTCTTCAGATTCCAGACCAGTATATTGCAATTATTCCCTACCTGCCTCTCTACTCTGAATAATGAAGTCTAAAATAACCATCAAGATATCGAGAGCAATACTGACAGTTTACTTAGTGAGCTTCTTTGGCTATTGGAGCGTACCCTTAAGTATAATGACAGTACAAGCATTATTAGAGAATCTAGGAATTCCCCTTCTATTTAGGATTTAAACTAATAGTTTAAAAGTCTTAGATTTAGATTTTAAAGTCTTAAATAAATTTATTTAGATATATAAACTTAAGATAAAGTTTTACCTTGATAATTAATAAAAAGATTTTTTTTAAAAAGAAATAAAATTTATATATTTTACTTAATATCATTATGTACTATAATTAATAAATAAGATAATTAAACATATAAGTTAATTAAAAATTGTTTAATATATAATAATTTTATTTAATTAAATAGTTTTTAATTATTAAATTAGT
>JAJJWM010000625.1:0-28500 GCA_021655865.1 Fusarium guadeloupense
ATATAATAAGGGAAGATATTTACTATACCAATAATCAAAAGATCAATCAATACTAACTCTCAGTCAGTACTGCCTTCTACATCGGTATATAACCCCTCTGGCCCTAGGTATTAATAAGTATTATAATAATTACTTATAATGTTAATAATAATCTTAACTATAAGAAAGAAGATATATATATAGCTATATAATTTATTAATTTATTAAATAAACTCTTATTAAGTTATATTAAGTAAAGATTTCTATTTTTTATCTTATACTTTTTAGTATTTTATAGGTTAACTTCTAAAAGCCTATTGGTCAAGCTCAATCCTTTCATTTAAGTGGCTTTTGGCTTTTGCTAGCTAGCCAAACAGAATTCAATATGCTGATACACCCACATACTTATCCACCAAGCTAGTGAAAGCTATCGTCTTCACTCTGGTCCCTCACCAAGTCATAAACAGTCAGCTACATCCCGAAACGCTTAAGGGTGGTGGCATTATATCGCCATGGCACTCCTTCCCCGGTACCCTTTCTCAGCTCCACAGTAGCAACGTGGGGAAAGGTCCAAGCTCCAGCGCCAGGTTAATGCCTAGTACAGCTCCCATTTCGCATCTCCGCTTCTCAAACCTAAAAACTTCTCCTTGTCAATCGCTTGTCCAGGCGTTGTATTGTGATCAAATACTCATCTGGATCCCAAGCGGTGCGCGTTCTGGGATTGACTCGCCCTTTAATCGCCCGCGGCTCGTCATGGCTCATTCTGCCGGCCCAAATGATGCCCCCAGCTTGGATGCGACCCACGATAACTTTTCCCCTCAGAACCAAGCCGTGCGTCAAACCAGCAAGCAACAAACACGACATCGTGCTTCTGTCGCCTGTGCAGCATGTCGCGACAGAAGAATAAGATGTGTAGTGCCGAAAAATCAGACTGAATGCACCGCTTGTTCAAAGTCGGGTGCTGAGTGCATCATCAAAAATGACGATGAACGGAGACGGTATGAGCTCATGCACCTTGACCTTGCCCTTACTCTGGGCCAGAGCTAATTCATTTCTCAGACCCATCTCTAAAGCATACATGTCGTCATTGTCTGACCGAATCTCCATGCTCGAAGGCATGCTCTTAGAGAAGGGCGTTGTTCCCCCTCCTGCTAGCCACCCGCCAAAGACAAGACATGAATATCAAGAGACTGTAGCAACAGTGACGGCTAATCTAGACCAATCAGCAAAGTCAGATACAAAGTCTCCGGGAAGCGAAGATCGATCTCCGCCGGACTCTCACCCCCATGACTTTACCATACCTGAAAGTGAACAAGGAACCGGAACTTCAAAAGAGGAACAGCAGTTGCATTCACGTTCGAATGAGGACTCGCCATTCCGAATCCTCGATCCAAAGCAAGAAGACATTGTTCACAGGCTCCTCTCGACCAAAGGCAACCTCTCGTTCGATCAACTATCTGGGCGTTTACGCTTCTTCGGTCCAACAGCCAACAGCCATGTATACGCAGAGTCATCGGGCCTATCCAATCCTCGTGAGCCACCGGAGCAGATCCGTCGGGCAGAAAGGATCATTCAATCTTTGAGCCCTGAGACACACGACTATCTTATGGATGGCTTTTTTCAATACTACAATTCGGTTATCCAAATCATCGATAGAGCTGCTTTTGAAGCGGATCGAATATCAAAGTCTTCCAAGTTTTACTCTCATTTCCTCCATATTGCGATTCTAGCTACAGGATACCGTGCGGCCGACATGGACAGAGACGATATGTGTAGAATCACACTAACCCCGCGAGAAAGTATTCTTCACCGAGAGGCTAAACACATGCTTGATATCGAGCTTGAGCGTCCGGGTGGTATTCCCAGTGTCCAGGCCTTGTTGCTACTCGGTGACCTTGAGTGCGGTGTTGGCAGGGATAATACCGGTTGGATGTATTCAGGTGAGTCGTGATCAAATGCTCTGGGTTTGGTTGTCGGAGCTGACCGGTTCTAGGAATGGCGAATCGTCTAGCTTTTGATATCGGTCTACATTTAAGCTGCACAAGCAATATGCCTGAACAGGACACCAAGATTCGAAACATGGTGATGCAAGCCTGTGTGATCTATGACCGATACTGGGGTCTATTCCTTGGTCGTCCTTTGGCTATTAAGAGCCAGGACGTAGACTTGCTCTCTAATCGATTCTCACTACTTGCCTCATTCGGTCTTGACGCACCCAAATCGGATCTGACCACGGAAATATATGAACAACTCATCGAGTTGATGGAACTAGCAGGTCGTATTGTAGAGATACGAGACCTGACCAGTTCTACTTCAACAGCGGAACAGAAGAGCACGTTTGCTACAAACGAAGGGGAGGAAAACAGATATCTGCAAGTGATAAACCTTGACAGACAGCTTCAAAACTGGTATAGACGCTTACCTGATCGCATGGCTTGGAAGCCAAGCAATGTCAAAACAGCCCCCTACAGCTTCTTTCTGTTGCATCAGCAATATCACGTAACCATGATTTTGCTTCATCGTCCGTGGGCCAAATACGGCTCCATACCAAGGGACAATGCCAGCGTGGGTAGTCCTGATGCTGATGGGATGGTCAATTCTGGGAGCCCCGGGCATCAGCTTGGCCAAATGGCAGACGGCCATCCTATGTCAACATATGATTCCCAACGGACGGTTCACAGTAGCCGCACGTCTTTGGCCCGCAATATCTGCACCCAGCAGGCGATACGTGTCGCCCGGATATTTTGGCAACACCGTCAGCGGTTCGACGGACGCAAAATCTTCATAACGGGAATTCAGCATGCCGGGACTGCATCAATCGCGTTGATTGCTGCACTTGCGTATCAACGGAATGAGCCAAACCGTCAAACCTACCTCGGTTATCTTGAGATTCTGTCCGACGCTCTTGGCGATATGAGCTCTACATATCATCCGGCGAGTAGGATGGATGATTTACTCAAAGCGGTGCTTCGACAATTTCGGGGCAGTGTGGGAGAAGCGTCACGATCACGTAGCGGTAGCGCGGGTCATCAAAGCGTCAACGAGAATGCCGGTAGTGCGAGAAGTGTTGTATCTTTCGACAGCAATTCATCTGCCCCGATCATTCCAGTGAGGCGAGAAGCAGACTCGGAGTTAACTCAACCTCCTAAGAAGAGACGACCTTCTTTGAGTCGACAGATGTCGGACTTGGCTTCGTCAAAGCCATCATTTCTTGGTGTGCCGCCTCAAACTGCACCACCTGTTCCCGATAAAGCATACGAGCTGGCGTATGGTCAACAAAGTCAACCACCGCTTGACTCTATCCTGTTCTCTATGGGTATATCTAACCAGCCAGATCCGTTGGGCCTAGGCTTGGTGGGTGGTAATGCCGTCAATGTGCATCACGCCGAACTTGCTTCCGGTCAAATGGTGGGAGGAATGGGCAACACAACCCTTTCCAATCCATTACCAGATAACTGGAACCTGTCTCACATACAACAACCATTTGTGCCTGGGCACTTCAATGGTGTTATTGATTGGGCGTCTGGAACTGCCGGTCTGAGTGCCAGCTCAGTCTTGAATCAAAGTGCAGCAATGTCGACTGGTATTATGTCGGGAATTCCAGCTTTCAGCCCAAGCAAGGAAACACCTAAGTTTGGGAACAATGAGAAGAGTCCTAATGGGCCAGTACCCAACAAATTCCCTAGTGTTGAACCCAACTGGACGGATAACAGTTTAGAGGCAATGAGTTCTGGATACCCTCAGAACATGGGAAAGACGACGCGTACTGACGAAAACAACAATGATCCAAGAAACTATGGATTGACCTTTTTCAATTTCAACTAATCTCATTTGTTGGATATTTTTTTGTTCCTCACGGAAGGTGTTCAAGGCATAGTAGCTCACGCTAATCTCGTCGGCGTTATCCTTGGTTGCGGGATGTTTTATTGAATATAGTATGTATATTGCTTAGGGAGTTTAAGGAGTCTGTATATGTATGACTCTATATATTTGTGCTATATATCCTAGGAGACCTGCATCTTGCCAATGTCTCCAAAAGCTAAGGTAAAGTTAAAACGTTGAACATATTGATTCTCCCACTTGATTAGCTGGCAACTACTATTATTCCCGTTCGATCTTATGACACATCTCCTGGAGTGAGAACAGGAGATATGACACTCGGCTAATCAAAGGGATGCGGACCGAACAGGTTATGAGTCTGGATCCCTTCCTGAACCTGGCCAAGAGTTTGACGGATGGGACCTAGCTGGCCATCTTTGCCTACGTGAGATACACTCGCTCTTTGTCTCTACAACACGAATACTGCACCTAAATTTGGTTAATCGAGGTCTAAGTCCTTCGTTTTCAGTTGAGCCTCTGTGAATTTCAATCGAGTCTTCATTCAATTTGTAATACACTTGCTGAGGAGAAACTATTTAGTCCTCCCTCTTCTTGCACAAAGCATGATATTACAAACTTCGACAGCTTAATTACTAGTAAATCCTCCATCACAAATCATATTAGTACCCTGCATATAGCTGTTCATAGGGGTAGCTAGCAGAACGATGGCATCAGCTACCTCCTCCATGGTCGCAAGTCGTTTTAAGGGAGTCCTCGCCAAATCGACCGCAAGAGGCGAGTCGGGGCCTCGGCTCATGATATTTTTAAGTAAAGGTGTCTCGACGTAACCTGGGCAGATTGCATTGATGCGAATGCCAGCGCTTCCATATGAGTTTGCATCACCTCTTGTCAAGCCGATGATTCCTAAAGAAGCGTTAGTGTCTGAAGTTCTCATGGTCATATAGTATCATTTACCATGCTTGGCAGTTGTGTAGGCGGTATGGGCTTGGTTGTTTGGCGCAACAAGTGCGTACATGCTTCCAACGTTGATGATTCTTCCACGGCCGACTCGTGGGCCAAGGTCCCTATGATGATGTTTAGTGTCGTGATAAGTCGACTTGAATGTCATCTGTAACCATACTCTTGGTTGACCATGACGCCCAACTCCTCCTTCTGGCACCGGTAAACACCTTGTAGATTCACATCGAGAATCTGCAACCATTCTTGATCCTCCAACTCGTGTGTCTGTAGACCGCTGCCACTAATTCCAGCGTTATTGACAGCAATATCCAACCGACCAAATTCGGCCACAATTCTCGCGATGCCTTCCTTGACCTGAGCAGAGTCACGGACGTCTAGGTGCAGTGACAGTATCTCGACATTGGGGAACTGTTTCTTCAACGCCTCATTGGATAGGAGCAAAGCCTCGTGGTTGACGTCGGCCAAAGCCAGCTTCGTGACTCCATGCTGGGCAAAGGCGATGGCCGTGTGCTGTCCGATGCCTAGTCAGGGTGACGAGATCAGCATATGGATACCTCTAACGCGACACTAAATGCGTAGCTCCAAGACGGACACGGGCGAAGGCACGCGACGTCGTTGATACAATTGCGGGGCGATATATCGACGGGCAAATAGCGGGACTTACCGGAGGCAGCGCCAGTGATGAAGGCGGATCCACGAAGTAGGGTGGCCATTTTGGAGAGGGAGCTAATGTTGTAGCTGATGTATGAAGCTGGTGACACTCGGGTCGTCTTGGACAGGATAAAGAGTGATGGAATAACAGTACATTCCGGTTCTAGCGAGCCTTTAAACCCTCAACACCGACGCCACGTTCTTCTTCTCGGAAAAGTCGGTCTATCTTGCTGTCGGCAGTTGCTTGCGGGCTGGCGTCTCCACAAAGACTTCAAGGGTGCTAGCTAAGTTGAAGCTATCAAGCCAGGATGTGTTGCGGAGGGGTCCACTCGTCGCGACGACATATCTTGAGCCTCAACGACATAGCGTCAAGGCCCTTGAGGGTTGTATCACAGAGGAGAGGCATGACATGCAAGTCGACTGGGCTGGTCTTAGGACAAGGCTATAGAGAGATATAAATAACGGATTGTTTGATAACGACAGCCCCTACTAAGTCCAACAACGCAGTCATCGAGCTCTCGTGTATTTGAGCAATGTTATAGGTATCGGCGTGGTTGGGTCGAGCCGTGGAGATGGTGAGGGCGCAGTGTTGGAAACCGTCGGCTTTATTTGACATGGTGATTGGTCATTGATGCTGGGACACTACCTGTGATATTTGTTATCAGCAAGACTTACACATGTCAGTCAACATGCAAGCAATGAGAGGGCCATGACAGCTGAAGATGATTGAACAAATACTGTCAACGCGAAGACGAAATTCCTCAACATTAATCAGTAAGTACCACAAGTAGCGGGTAGTGAGTTCAACAAGTCTGTCCTTCAAGCGAGGACACAAACATGAGAGGGGAGGGAAAAATGCGGGCGCAGCTTTCATCATCAAAACATATCGGGTACTCACGTCCCAGCCGTCCATGTGTAGTCGGTGATAAGAGGTTTCACTTGAGCACAAGAATCACCAGTGATAAGAGAGGAACATGTGAAGAAAATGTCATTTCATTTGTATATGGGCCATCATGAACCATGTGTCATCTACCCGGGGTACGCTATGATAATGTACAAAGGAAAGGCGCCTGCCTGATAATGATTCAGGTCAAGGCCAAAGACATAAAGTAGAAATTCATCTTAGGGCTTGTTCTCGCCATTAAATCGGGCAATACCGCCTCGGATGCCCTTGTCAACGGACTTGGCCATTCTCTCCAAGGGAAGACGGTCCTCGACTCGCTGAACCATCTTAGCCACAGGGGGCTCGATGCGCTGCACACCTTTCTCCATGGGAGGGATGAAGTAGCTGACGTTTCTCTCCCATCGTGGAGCCCACTTGTTGGTCTGGTTGGAAAGGCGCTCTTCGGCACCGGGCATGACAAGATAAAGAGGGGTCAAGACGCCAACGCCGGCTGCACCCATACAGAAGATCTCTGATGGCTTAGCAGCGGGAAGTCTGGGAACGCGGGAAGGCATGTTGTTGTGTGTTTGGTGGAGGAAATTTGTTGATGCTGAGGGGATGTCAGCGGAGTTGATGGATGTCATATGCAGAACTCACTGTTTAATGAATCGAATAGAGGTTATTCGACTGGGCTTGTTCAGGTGTTGTAGGAAAATAAAGGGAGTATTTGCGGAAGAGGAGAAAGTTGTATTCGTGCAAGTCTGGGTTGATGAGTGTTTGAAAGGTCGGTTTGATTGGGAGGAGAAAATCAAGAATCGGAGTTGGCTTGAAAAGGGCAGCTTGGTCCGTTATATACGTGTTAATCTTGCTCGTATGCTCTGACAGTATCGAGCGGGGTAAGAGCGCGTGGATGAACAACATGTGCAGTAGGGTGGCTGCGACATTGAGGCAAAGAGACAATGGGATGAGTATACAAGTCAAGGCAGAGCGTATAGGACAGTACCTGAGAATGTGAGCGATCACCAGAAAAAAGACTGGTACATAGTAGAGAGAATACTGTGCTGACCGACAAGGTTACACTTGAGCGCGGATGGCTTGCAGTCTTCCCCCAACCTCAAACTCTCCCCCGGTCGAGACAAATGGTGATTCGCTACGGGAGAGGTCCATGCCCTCCATTACGTCGAGCCTGTCCCTCGTGACTTGCTGACTCTCTACTCACGGTTGGGCAGGATGATTCTGAAAACAGATCAGTCCAATTAGAGGCGGCACAGGGATGGCTCCGACAAGGAGGAGTTGGCCGTCACGGACGGCGCCATCTATTCCATGTGAAGGTTGCCACGCCAGTGACGCCTCAGAGTCATTGTCGTCGCATGGGGTCGAAGTTGTGCTGCGAGGGGGTCATTTCAAGCCGAGATTCAGCTAGGTCCTTGAAATGAGATGGTGGCTTAGTTATGGGATGGTCTGGATTGTGAATTGCGGTGGTACTGTTCCGGATCTGTCAGGGATATCAAGAGAATGGCAACTACTCAAAGTCGAATTCGATCTGTGCATATCGACAGACTTCACAGAATTAATGTGCTCACTCTTCCTCAGCATTTGGATCGAATTGCAAAGTTACGTAGCAAACAGTCTGAGCAGGGGAGGAGGAGTCATGCAGGGAGCCAAATGAAATGAATTGATTTGCATTGATTTGAACTCGAGCTGGCAGCAATTAGGAAGGGAACCCCACCGCAATATGCACGCGGTGGCATGTTGTCTACGTCAATAGTCGGCAGCTATTTGAGACTCGGTTGAGTAGTATTAGATGCAAGTGTCAGGCCAATATTCACAATTATCTGCTTGATGTTGAGAAAGCGACGGGACATATTGTGTTTACTGCATCACAATCAGTATGATAATGCTCAAGGAGAGGTAGAAAATGAGCATCCATTTCTTGTCTCAGCGGCGCTGTTTTCAGAAGACTTTACAAAGCAGGAAGGTGCGGCACAGGCCTGTGGACAGAAGTCAATGCAGGAGTAAAGCAGGGGAACCCAATGTCCCTGACACTGCTCACCAACCCTCTTTCAACGCCCAGGTACCACTCCGCACGTCTACATTGCTGCGAGATTCTTCACAGGTACTCTCCAGATCAACTCAAAGCCCTCCTGCCGCGGTTTACAGCACATCCTCTGCTCGTGTGTTGTCAATTAATCGCTGCCGCTAGCATTACAGAGGGTCTTCAAACCCCCTGAAGCGTCCCCACTGACTCCGCTAAAGACCCGCTTCCCCAGATTCACGGCACTTTAAAAACGGCGAGTCCCAGACTTCCCCGCTTCATCAGCGAGACCCACCGCTATGCTTATCAGCTAAAGTCAGCTCACACCACCACTTCTACCCCGGATCAAGGACATTACAGAGCGAGATGAGGGAGGCGACTCTCCTCCCTCTCTCCGTGAGTTGGGATGATAACAAATCGCCAAGTGGCCTTTGTCAGCTTCAGCTTTCTCTGTACAGTCATCAGGGTCTTCTCTAGTCCACGATGGATAAACCGCCATGTCGCAAGTTTGTGTTTCTGCCCTTGAGATGTCTGTCTGCAGGCGATTCATCACTATCCTATCATAACGATTGTGAGAAAGAACAGCCGCCATAACCTATCGTGTCATGGCCTGCCTAGTGAGATACTTTGAAATCAAGTATTTTTCTGGACACCGCAGCCCCCAGTCTAACCGCACCGTGTCGCGTAACACCTCCATGTTGACAGCCCCCTCTTGCTTCACTGGATTGCATCTGGCTTAGTGTACCTTTAAGGAGGCGTGGCAATATCGCAGTACGTAGCACACTGCGCGCGTCTATCGGAAGATGATGCCCAGATGGATGCTTGCTGTGGCATGATTCCCCAGCCCGGTTGCAACAACATCATTTTCAGCACTATCAGAGACACTCAACATTTCACAGCGATACATATAGAGTAAGATCGATGCTGCAACAAAGGCGGCCATCTGCATCTCTCCAAGTTTGTGCTGTACCGCAACAGGTGGGCACCACAAACTCAAACACCTGCTCCACAGCACCTCAAACCATCCATTCACACCAAAGACGGTCGGATAATCATTGGCCCCTACGGTGCTTTCAACATGCCTTTAATAATTCGCCAGCAATCGATGTTGGTTGTTCAAGCCACTCAGGGCGACGGGGAACTTCGGTCCTCATCGCCAGGTCTGGACTCTCCGCCGGAAAAGCTGAATGTCCAGACTCGGATATGCATCGTTATTCCCATGCATGACCACTCACTCAATTGTGTCAGTTCACCCTTTCAGAAGTCATCCATAATAGATGCAGAATAGGAACTGTAGCATAGACTAACATACTCATATAAACACCTACAGATCTGTTGTATAGATCGGCGGTTCTTGCTTTACTCTTTGGGAGATGTACGGATATAGCGTCAATTGAAATTCATTCAAACAGATTATGTGGTAATTACACATATCGCAGTCGTACAACGAATACCCTGATGCATCTGTAAAGTAATCAACTGCGTAGCCATTCTTACATGATTTTTGTTGCCAACACCCTCACCTTTTGGACTTCGTCCCTCATGCATGTCAAGCCAACGGTATTAGCTGGAAAGTCCATGTACAAAAGTGAGCTCTATGTTCACAGCATAAGTACCATTTCTGCCAATGTCCGTTGGCAGCTTGTGTAAGTTTTCGTTATATCTCATACGCTTAAAACAACCAGTTACAATCTATCTCACCACGATACACGTGTTGGAAGTGTGTTACAGACGTTCTACGCTGCTCGACATCATGAAAATGTAAAAAGGTGAAACGAGACACTTCAGAATAGGTTGATCGCATGGCCAACTCACCTATCTTATGTTTAAAATGAACATGTATTGCTGCCAAATAGGATTGTATGGAGAAAAAACCCGCTACGTATCTATCGACTTACTGCATGCGGGTATGCTATACATTAGAAGCCACGGATTTTGATTTACATTGACCATCAGGGTGCTATATACACAACATTGGAAAAGGTCAGATCTGAGGCATCACAATCCACGTATCTTGACAATTCATGTGTTTTGTTAACATGCTTTGGATTTGCGTTATGGATGCCAGTTGATCAAGAGACCATAACAACTACAGGCTTACATTGAGGCTAAAAGGTACCTTGAATAAGCTGAAAGCAGGAAATTATCGCGTTTTTGAACTAGGAGAATGTCTCAAAGAAAAGGCCTGCGATCGTGTAGAGCACAGCCGAAAGAGTAAAAGGTTACTGTTCTCCGAATTCCTCATTCACAATTTCAAGTCTTGTCAAACGCAACGTCGAATATCCGCCATTGACCACTCAAAGTTTGGCCCAGATCATCGCCATAATAGCACATGGAGAGGTGAAAAAACGTTGGTGATTTCCAGGTATTGAAGTAAGGATTATGGCCCTGGGGGTAGACTGTCATCCCCTGCGGGACTTGGTATGCCGTCCGCCTTAAATTCAAATCTAATTTTGGAAAGAAGTCAAGGATTGCGGCCTCTTGGCGAGGCATCGGGTTGAATACATGAAATCGGCCTGGGGTATAGGCTTGATGGTCGAAAAGGCGGTGTCGCGTGAAACACCAGGCGTAGCATCGTGTCAGAGCAAGACTCTGCATAGGTTGAGAACCTCGTGTCCTCTTTTCTATCCTTCACCAAATCCCTTCGCAGTCGATGCAGATTAGCCGGTCATAGCAGCATCTGCATCGTTTCCTCCATCCGCTCCGCGCACCCATAGCACGTTATTGCACCTGTGGAATTCTGGTTAGCAACGCGTCTTTGCAGATCGACAAATAAGTGTTTAAGAGAATACCTGATCAGTACTTGACCCAGCGAGCCGGTAGGCTTGTCGGCGATATATTCTTCGGTGCCAGAGAGTTGAAGATTCATGTAGCTGTCGACAGAGACTAGGGTTCCCTTGTACTCGACCTCGCCCCATTTTAGGCGGACCAGAACAGGTCTGCTAACAAGGTCCTGTAGCATAGGACGAGGGTTGATAGGTGCGAAGCTCATCTTGGTGGTTGTGATGAGATTGAGCGACGAGTTTGAGGTTGCTAAGTGAGCTTTCTGGTGGCTGCGAAAGGACAGGCGCGTTCAGGCGTATTAGGTTTAGTGTGAATGTTGCCTGAGGAGAAAATTTGCCAAACTTACGGCTTTTCTCCGGTTATCCGCCCGAAAAGGAGGCCTGCTGGCGGAACGGGGCGGGGCGGAAGCTTGGCTTGACGCGACGCGCATGTTAAGATGGGATGGTTTCTATGCCAGGATTTTTAACTGAACTGGAGTATGAAGCTGCTAAGCCTGCGGGTTAATACTATAAAAGCGAATGACGCAGAGAGAAGTGTTATTGCTATTCGCCTATAGTAGGACACAACTAGAGTTAGTTCTTTAAGAGTAAAAATCAAAGTGACCAATATATCAAGTATATCAATCAATAACCCTCAAGGATTAAGACGATAATGCCGCTTTGCATTAGTAGATAGAAGACCTATATTTGATTCCGTGGTAGTTTCTAGTGATTTGTAAAGTCAACAGGTCTTGTAAGATAGTAGGAACCCATTAGACGCACTTAATTAAAGAGGGTATTTATAAGTTTAATTGTAGTAGACTTCTCTCCATAGTTATAATGATTACTATATATAATTTTCCAGTTTACAATCTTTAAAACAAATCATCCATCACTTGGATAAAACGCTGTTAGTTTGATAATTATACAAGGACCTTATGTTCTATATTTAGTCTGAAGGAGATTTGTCCTTTAATATTTACTGAAATATTAACAGCTCCAAGCACTACCTAACCTTCTTCCTATCTCATATTTAGGTATGCCTTTGTAAAGTTCTACCCACTATAGATATCTCAAACTAACTGTTCTTACCTACCTACCTAGGAGCCCTTAGGGCTTACAATAACCAAGCTAGTAAACAACCCGAAAGTATAGCACTATAAATATAGGTTAAAGTCATGTCTTAGCTTTAGTGACATGAAAGTCATTTACGTAGGGAACAGGACTAACTTATTGACGAACTGAGATTGTCTCACTGAGGTGTGTATACATTCAGTTGCTTGTCTTAATTTAGATGTAGATAATAATATTTATAAGCTCTGATGAGCTAGCAGTGGATAGCTTTAACATGTAGTTATATAGTCTTAGCACCTATCGACATTATTGAGCTTGAGTTTATAATCTTGTTGGGCTAGATGACGGTAAAAGTTAAGCCATTTCAGCAGTATATTTGACTGTGTTGTCTTTTCACTTATAACTATCTTTCCTCGTTCTCAATACTCTTGTTTTATTAGAGCTAAGGCGATATGGTTGTTAGTGCCAGCATTTCTATGTCTTAGTTGTCACTATGTATTATAGTGTACGAAATATTATGTAAAATATGGCTCGATATATTGATTATAATATCCTGCCTAATGTTCGGCTCAATCAGATTCTTCTCATGTATCTTAGCAAAGGCGTGTCTACCTGTTCTTGCAACAGAATAATAGTTTCACTTGTGTAATATGGAGTACAACAACCTTCGTGCTTTCATGAGTTGTGGGGAAATAAGCAGCCTCTAAGTTACTAAATATCTAATGGTCTTACCCTGCAACTCCCGTCTACAAAAAGACTCTCAGGTGTGGGTGTTTTATGGCATCTTGTATACTATGGTAAGAGACAGTTTAATGTAGCCGAGGCTTACACTTACTTGATTATATGGTATGCGAGAAATGACGGCTTCAGTGTCTAATTGTACATCATACAACCCAACCTGGGTGGAAGCATGGCTGAGTCGGGGTGGGGGAGCTAACGTCAGCAGGTGGGAAAGTCATAAATGCGTATGTAAAGGTACTTTTCCTTATACTTGGGTAGCATCTGAAGTGTAACAATTGTATTGCGAGTCAGGAAAGTGAAACTCTTTGTATTTACTATCTCTAGAAGTTTCGATTCTGTCAAATGAGGAAGGATGAGTGCCAGCCATGGTGTTGGTTGCACCCGATGCCGCTTGAGTATCATCTACTTTGCGATTGCCCGCTTACGATGGAGGCTCAACAAGTACTCAATACCTGTTTCTTGCCCCTGCACGTGGGTCTCACGGCCCACCATTCCAAACCTCAAATAGCTAGCCGCGACCGGGTTGAGACATTCACCGACCCGGGTTGTCGTACAACAAGCGCCCAACTGGTGATTTGCCGTTCGCAGTCTTTTAATGTTTTTTTCCTTGACGAGTCATTATTTCCTTTCATCTCTTCCCTCAACAGATGGTAGTTGACGCTTCCAATTGATGCTGATACAGCTGAAGTCGTCAGCCATTGAGTATTCTTAAGTACCTACATCTTCTGCCCTTTACGAGCTTCACTCTCCATCTCGCATCGTCACAGTCAGAGACAGCTTCGACTCTGAAGAACCTACGTCACGACTATTACACTTTTGTCGAGAAACCGCAATTATGTCCGAATTTGCCAATTTCGACGGAACTCCCGGCAGCTTCAACAGCGAGACCAGCAGGCGACAAGCTGCTATTCTCGACAGACATCTTCCAGACGGTTACTCTGCCGAGCCAGACGTTGCCTTTGGCCCAGCCAACCCTTCCGCCTCCGCATCGGCCTCGGCCTCGGCCACCAACGTCAATGATGAGTCTGAGCCTGTCGAATCGTCTCTCCTGTTACAAGGTGGTGACATGCACCGCGACATGTTCAAGATCAAGGCTCGGGCGCATTCTCTTCGCCGGGCCAATACCTTTTCCCACCAATCGACTCCCCGTCTCTCGGCCGCCGACGAACTGAGCCATTCCGAGCAACGCGAGCCTGGAGGCTTCCGACGATACCACCTCCAGCGACGTGCCCGGCAGAGACGTCAGAGTGGCTACACGATTGTAGCAAAAAACTTTGTCGACTTTCTCGATCTCTACGGAAGCTTTGCCGGCGAAGACCTCGAAGATACCGATAGTGAAGACGAGTCTGCCATTGACGATCGAGAGGACGGAGACGTAGAACAACCTCCTGAACTTAGACCGTTGCTTGGTCGGAAGAGGAGTTCTAGAAAACTACGTAAGACGGGTGACGCTACCACAACTAAGACATTCTTCACTCTTTTGAAGGCTTTTATTGGTACTGGAATCATGTTTCTGCCCAAGGCGTTCCGTAATGGCGGCATTCTATTCTCGTCAGTCACTCTGATTGTGCTTTCGCTGGTCAATTGCGGATGCTTTCGGCTTCTTCTGGACTGCCGTCAGATTTACGGAGGTGGTTACGGTGAACTTGGTGAAGCCATTGTCGGCCCTCGGTTCCGAAGCTTGATTCTCGCATCAATTGCCATCTCACAGCTTGGCTTTGTCTGCGCTGGTCTCATCTTTACTGCAGAGAATCTCTACGCTTTTCTCGATGCCGTGACCGCCGGGGACCGTAACCTGCTGTTCAGTGTAAACGCTCTGATCGCCCTTCAGTTGGTCGCTCTTGTTCCACTTGCACTGGTCCGAAACATATCAAAGCTCGGACCTGTCGCTCTGCTTGCCGATGTCTTTATTCTGATTGGTATTGTCTACATCTGGTATTATGACATCGCGGCTCTTTCACAGAATGGGATGGACTCTTCTGTTAGGTTGTTCAACCCCAATGACTTTGCCTTGACGGTTGGCTCAGCCATCTTTACTTTTGAGGGAATAGGACTCATTCTCCCCATTCAGTCAAGTATGAAGAAGCCTGAGCACTTCCCTAACCTTCTTTACTTGGTCATGTTCATCATCACGGTTATCTTTACATCTGTGGGAGCCCTCTGCTACGCCACATTTGGCGAAGATACCAAGATTCAGGTCATCTCCAACTTTCCCCAGGATTCACCCCTCGTCAACGCAGTCCAGTTCCTGTACTCCCTTGCTGTTCTGGCAGGAGACCCCGTTCAGCTGTTCCCGGCGGCTCGTATCATTGAGACATCTATCTTCGGTGAGCGGGCAACTGGTAAGAAGAGTGCCACGATCAAGTGGAAGAAGAACGCACTCAGAACTGCCATTGTTGGCGTCTGTGTGGGAATCAGTATCGTCGGTGCTAGTGACTTGGACAAGTTTGTGGCATTAATTGGAAGTTTTGCCTGTGTTCCCTTGGTCTACATCTATCCAGCCTTCCTGCATTACAAGGGAGCTGCTCAAACAACTTGGGCCAAGGTTGTCGACGTTGTGGTCATGGTGGTTGGAGTCATTGCAATGGGTTACACCACCATGGTTACCGTATACCAGTGGATCGACAGTGCTTAGATGGAGCATGAGGTGGGTCGTTGATGATGGGAGAAGAAGAAAATAAACAAGACGGGGAGACAAAGGCAACTTGAAAAGCGGAAGGTGTTGGCATTTGTTTTTGTGATTTAAGGCGTTTTTTGTCTTTATTGTTGTATGATCATACGTTCAATGGCTGTACGAGACCTATTCGGGGTCGATTTAGAGGATATGTAGCGAAGCGAAACAAGCGAAACAGAACAAGATTGAAAGGTCCATAAATATTTGGTTGCCGCATGTTTGCACACAGACTGTACTAAGGTTATTATGTACTCTCTCGTTCCTTCGACATGGCATAATCAATGCTCGCTTACACCTGCGGGGTACTATGAGCATGGGAGGAGAATTGATGTAACGCCAGCTATCTCATTAGCAATTGACTGGGTGGCTCAACTGAATGAGGCAAGAGAGATTGCACCTGACCTGGGATATAAATGACCTGTAACAGAGCAACATGCATCTATGAATTGCTGATTCTTGACAGCGCTGATCCATGTTCCGGCATCTTGGGAGGGGCAGTCTAGTCTACATGATATTATGGGACGCTTATTTTGTGTTTGTTAAGTGCCATGATTCAAATAAGATCTCGATCCACCGTGCCCTTTAAAGGCTGGCGTAAGTATTGCTTATTGCGTTGCCACTCTGTTAATATCGATGATGGAATGGCCATGATATCAATATTCAGCTGTGCATCTCCCAACCTCGTGTAAGGGCAACGTTGGAAAGTAAAACAGACACATTGGTCTCAGCATACCCCACCCTGAAGCAGCCGAGTAAGAGAGGAGTATGCAATTCACGGGATTCCTCTTTTATTGATGTCTCATGATATGGTCTCATAATCTGTTGCAGGGGTCAACACTCCATGAATGATGGGCTTGTTAATGTTTGTGTAGTGGTAAGCCAGAGCAATTTCGACTTTACAAGTTACTCTATATATGGATATATTCTAAGGAGTCGGAATGACCAAGGCATTCATGTAAATCTTCTAGTTGCCGTCTACTTCGTGCCGCTCGTGACAATGCCAACCCATCATCTGCCGTCAGCTATCCAAAGTCGACATTTTAGCCCATGCGAGATCCAAAGCTACAGTATGTGCGGAAGGACAAAAAGAGTTGGGACGGCCCGTCATAATTGGAGAGCTCCAATGGATAGACATTCATGGGGAATCTGGGGAGCGGGGATAGGTCCCGGAGGTGGCTCCGCTCGATTTCTCCACAAGCAGCTATAACGTCAATTAGGTGTTGATCTTAGGTCAAGATGCTCCTCGCTTGTTGCTCTTGAGGTCATGAGGCTCAAAAGAATCCAAAAGCACCAATAAGTTGATGAGTTGAGTCCTGAAACTTCAAGAAACAAGGCTGGCTCAGGTCAAACTAAGGCGGGGGGACGTGGCTTACGTCGATCGTAGCTCGGATAGGACCTGATTTAACCCTGCAAGGAAATCCGAGCATGGCCGGGATTGTCGATATCGTCCTAGTGCTTCCTGGGGGATCGAAAGCTTGACCTTTTCTCTTGCTGCAAGACTGAGGCGCAATGTTTCCTCCTTGGCCATGAAGGCACTCCAATGCAATGCAGCGCGACTCCCTCGTGACTCGTCCTTCATGGGTGCAGTAAAAGGTGACGAAGAAACGCCACTGAGAAGTCTCACCCCCTCATTAACATTAACGAGGAGGCTTGTCATTGTCATGACGAGCAATAGCTCTCTTTGACCTTTCATACAAAAGGGCCCCGAGCTGCCGCTTGCTGTAATATATAAGACGAGAGTGAACCAGCTGCAAGCCCAACTCAATTGCAGAGCATCACGAATATAGTAATTACTTCTACTATGAACAAGTTCGCTCCAGTCCTGAGATCTTTGGTTCGCCAACCTCTTCCCAAACGAGCTCTACCTCTCAGAGCAGCTCCATGTACCCCTCTAGCCATCCGCGCTTTTCACAATACCAGTCCTCGACCCAATGCTGCTCTTAGCCAGTCTCCACTCCTACCCGAGTTCAGTCTCCGCGACAAGGTCATTGTCGTCTCAGGCGGAGCGCGAGGATTAGGTCTAGTTCAGATCGAGGCTCTCCTCGAGGCCGGTGCTACAGGTGAACACAGCTATCAACGGCAATAAGTCAGCGCCTACGACTAACACTCTGCTAGTACATGCTGTTGACAGGTTACCATCACCCGCTGAAGACCCCGAATCAAGCTTTTCCCAAGTCTCCAAGAGAGCAAACGAACTCGGCACTTCACTACACTACCACCAAGTCGATGTAAGAGACGTCCCTGACCTCAATCGCATCTTTGAGAAGATCGCCGACGGCGCTGGTCGTCTAGATGGCCTCATTGCCGCTGCTGGCATCAACCATGAGACACCAGCGATCGATTACTCAATGGCTGAAACTGAACGCATGATGAGCATCAACTTCACCGGATGCTTCATGACGGCTCAAGCGGCTGCCCGGCAGATGATTCGCCTCAAGCAGCCCGGCAGCATTCTCATGATTGCCAGCATGAGCGCAACAATTGCCAACAAGGGCATGCTAGCACCGTGAGTACCTCCAACGCGAATCCTCTTCCACCACTAACATACTCACCAGCGTGTACAATCCCTCCAAAGCCGCAGTTGTGCAGCTCGCCCGCAACCTCGCCATGGAATGGGGCGAATACGGCATCCGAGTCAACACCCTCTCTCCCGGCTACATCCTCACCCAGATGCTTGAAAACCTCTTCAAGGAGTACCCTGAACGCCGCGGCAGATGGGCCAAGGAGAACATGCTCGGTCGCCTGAGCACACCAAGCGAGTATCGCGGCGCCGCCGTCTTTCTCCTGAGTGACGCGAGTAGCTTCATGACTGGAGCCGACCTCCGCATAGATGGTGGACATGCTGCGTGGTAGAGCTTGGTGATACTATTGCTTAATGAATGTCTGGGTAAAGGCAATGGAGTTTCATAGCAAGCTGGATCTTGGTTGTATCTTGTTGGGGTATCCTTTATTACTATTTTGAAGAGCGAGGAGAAATAGGGACTTTGTACAAGTCGTAATAAATTCGTTATATAACTCCCCGTATGTTCCATGGTAGACAAATACAGCGAGTTGAAACACTTCATACGCCCATATCTCGCCCTCTAGCTAGGACTCGTCACATGCGAAAATGTATTTTCCCTACCAAGCTTGCCCAGTAGCCCTGGTTGTATCCTTAGTCTCGCCTCGATATCCTTCTCGGGGACACCTCGATCACGCAGCTTCATAGCGTCTACCAACGTCCTCATGTCAAGAAACCGTCGACCCTGACGCCCCATATTTGTAAAATCCTCCTCTGCCAGGTCCTGCAGTCGCTCTCGAGCACTGAGCGCAATGAGGGTTGTATTGCTTCGACTCGGTGCGAAACTAGGGCCTGGAGGGGCTGAAGGCCCGCCAAGCGGTGTCGCGGCGGTAGACGAGGGAGAATATGTAGGATTCGAGTCGGCGATGCCCATCTGGTGTAGACGGCGCGAGAAGTCGCCGGTTGGGAAATCGGGGTCCATGCCGTCGGAGCGAACAGCTGCAAGCGCAAAGTCAGCGAGCGACACAAGGCGCACAAGAGTTCAATCCACTTACCATCATCTTTGACACTATCGCCTAAAGTCTTTGACTGAGGCTTGGGTGCTGCCGCTCTCGGTTGACGGGCTGTTGCTTGGGGTACTGCAGCTCCGGGAGCTCGGGCAGGGTACTTTCGGGCTGCGCCTTTGGCGACTTTTGAGGATGAAGAGCCCATTGTGAATAGAATACAATAAGAAGAAAAAAGAATTAATAGTACACACGACTCAATGTCGAAGCGAAATATCAACAGATTCAATTGAACTGTGTAGGTCGAATACAAAAGTGGCAACAGCCCCAGGGCATCTTTTTTTGATGATGTTATCGATGTCGGCGCGCAATTCTTCCGTAATCATCACGACTTGATTCGACAACCAACGTCAACTCAAACCTCCACTATCACCAAAATATCAACCAAAAGATGTCTTTTGATCGAGAAGAGTCCATACGCCTAACTAGAAATAAATACAAAGAAACAAGCCAGACGAGCCAGCATCAAGATTGAGGGAAGGTTATGCATCATACTTAAACATTACCATTAACCGCTGTCCTCCTTAACTCCTTATATGGGTATCTTTCACATGTACACTGACTCAAAAGACATGAACCGAAGCCCCCGCGATCCAACAATTAACCCATTACTTCTAACTCAACAATGAATCCATTGCATGAACCAACCAAGAGACAAAATAAGCAATCCAGAAAACCAGAACAAAAGAAAACTGTCACTCAACACAATGCGGTAATTCCTACATCTACAGTGCTCTCGGTATGCCAAATATAATGGGGGGTTACCACCACTCAATACCACATGGGATTGCACCCGAGCTTGAGACCAGGGTGGATTGGGTTGACTCCGTCCTTCTTCTTGGACTCATAGTCGACCCTCTGGCTGAACTGCCAGCCACGAGGCTCATCAAACGTCCACTCCGGAAGGATCGTCTTACCAACCTCGTTTTCCATCCAGACGAGAGCCCCGTTGCTGAGTGCAACAGGCTTGCCTGTAAGCCCAGACCCATCCTGAGGCAGCAGACGTTGCCCAGTAATGATATGGCGCCAGTAAGGGCGGCCATCTGGTCCAATATCGCGACGAGCAACCTTGACAAACTGTGCACTTGCCTTGTGGACGTCGCACAGGAACTCGCCAACTTCGTATGGGCCCGAAACGTCCGTGTAGGCTAGATGACGGGCCATGTGGATGTGGAAAGGCAGACATGTGCTTGGGTTGAGGAGATCGGAGACCGACGGCGGTGGAGGAGCAACGGCAGTCAAGGCTGGGTTGAATGGCGGAATGTTATCCTTGTTAACAAAAGCCTGGGAGGCGCTGTAGGACGAAGGTAACTTATTTGCTACTTTTGGACTGCCGGGGCGAATGTGGCCGTCGCCGGTAAACTTGTCGTCGATGACAATGGCGTTATTTTTGCTGTTTCCACTCTGCTTCCTGGTACGTTTTGTCTGTTTAGCAGTCTTCTTAGGCAGACAAGCGACCTTGGCGGCTCGTGAATCATCCCGAGGCGTGGGAGGACAAACTCTCTTACGTTTGGGCTCCTTATGGTGAGTGTTGTCGACGCGTTTTAGACTGAGCCGCTCATATATACTTTGGCGCCTAGCCAAGTCATTTGGCGAGAGGTTGTAGTTTGGTTTGAGAGATGGTTGATCGACGGCAGGTACGCGAGCTAGTTGCAGAAGCGCTGTTAGATCGTAAGTCGGGTGCTCAGCAGTGGAAGCTTGGCTTCGAGGTCCGGTAGGATAGTGGCGAGTAACCACGGTATTTTTATCAGACTTGGTGGAAGCATGACGGTGAGGATCGTTGGCATAGTGGTAAGCAATCATGGTGTCACTATAAGACTTGGTCGCTGAATGATGTTCCGATACTCCTCCTTAGAGCACTTGTCAGTCTTTGATATCTTTCTGCTATTGTAGTAAGAGAGTTGGTCATACCCTAGAGAGCATTGCCGTCTTTTTCGCTGGTCAAGTCGTGGGGCGCTTGTGTCTGGGGAGTTTTGTTTTTCTTGGATTGCAATCAGTACGTGTTCGCAAGTGCAAGGTTATCCAGTATAACCGTACCGACACAGAATGGGGCGTCTGTTGAAAATCGTCGGAGAGAGGATCAGTCGACTCGAGGGCGAGTCGACTCGCGATGGCCGCTTTGGTCTTCTTTTGCGGCGCTGTGCCAGAGTGGCGAAGCACCTGGGACTCGGTAGCTGAAGTGGTACTCATGCTGTCGGCGCGAGGAGTAAAGATGCGTATTCGTATGCATGCATATATGAAGATTAAGGTTGGCGTCAATGTTGATGTTGATGTTGCAGACACGAGATGCAATACTATCGAGTACTTGTGTAGGTAAACAGAATCATTAAATCGCGCGTATCGGACGAGCCAATGTTTACGTTTGGTTTGCCATCCATGGATGAAAAAAGGGGGAGTTGCTGATAGAGGAGTTGCAAGTGGCAGCTGGCTGGCACTGCGAGATATTGATACACTCGGTGACATCACTTCTCCGTTAGCAACAGGCAATTAGTTACAAAAATGATGTCTTCTATCTGAAGAATATCCTTTCTTAGAGACTCAGTTTAGATATTCTATCTTCGCGTACATAATTTGTGTGTTGTTGCTGCATTCGGCTCCAAATGAAGCATCGCAGGTAGTCGTCATACAAGAAGAACGGTTCTCAGCATGAATCTAATCCACGTTAAACTTGGAACCTAAATTTTAGACTAAGTCAGAGCTTGGTAGATATAACAACTTACTTTTATGTGCTTGTTTTGATCCTTCTCTCTTAGTGTCACTCCCCAGCTGACCAGATTCTCGCCTTTTACTGCACACTGAAGATCTCTTTATTCCCAAGGAGCACACTGAACATTAATACTTCTTTCTATACTTGTTTGTGCTTGTTTACTCTCTTTTCTGTACAACACTTTCTTCTACCTGCATCACCTGCTACAATGCATCTACATCTCGTCTAGGGTGGAAGGGCCAGCTATACCACTCATGCAAGTTTGTATACGCCTTTGCTACGGAGACCTCCTCACGCCGTATGTATTCTTGTCTCGACGAGTTCTCTGACGGCTCAGCTGAGTATAGGCGCTCATCGACAGGCAGAGTGTGTTCCGTTCTCATGTGTAGGAGACTCGCAGTACTGAGATGCACAAACATTAATGCTTATTGCGATATCCAACGTCTTCCAGTACGTTTTTAATCATTGAAAAAAGAAGAGTCTGTTTTAGTCAGTTGTGCATCTGAATATCGTTAAACACTATGTGTCGTATCCTCCATCTCTCTCAGGGCAAAGCCTGCATGTCTAAGAAGACTTGCTTATACCCAAGTCTGAACAGTCCACCAGAAAAGGGCAACAGAATCGGTTGAATGGTCTTGAATCATATATAATTCGTCACTTAATGATCTGTGGACATGTCCGTACTTCATAGACATGTCACTCCCCTCTTGTGGTAGTCCCATTGAGTTGCACCCAGTATATTCGGCGACTTGATAATAACCGACAACGACCAATCACAAAATTTGAATTGCACGAAGACTGCCTTTTTCTAAAAATATCATTTCAGGTTGTCAATAGATCGGGGGTCTCTTTGGGAACCTGTATTACCTTGAACCGCTCGCCGCCCACATATTCCGTTTCCGGATACTCCGCTGCATCATTGACATTGATCCACCTCATCCTCTACTCAAGTTCTCTTTATCACTGAAATCTTCAACTTGATTTGTGTTTGCGTACAGATTAAACGTAATGATAGCTCCCCAAAAGCACGCCCTCCGAGCAGCGGATGCTGCTAATGTAGTCTCAAAGTTCATCGCCTTCGAACAAGTACGGACCATGGACGACCTGCGCAACGCCCTCTTCGAATCTTCTACATTTACACAACAAAATAGTCTACAGTCAGATCTGAGTTCTGTGGGCGTTGTTGTTCTTTGTGCCTCAGCAGTGCTTTCAACCGCCGAGACCGTCTTGTCAACGGTAACAAGAATAGCTGAGACAAATGGTAGGTAATTGACACTCATGGCTGGAGCAGCTTTACACACGTACTATGGTACTATTTAGTTAACCACGAAATAGAAAATAAATCCCTTGTTCTTGTTCTCTGTGGAGGAATTGGTCATTCGACACAATTGATGCATGATGCTGTTACCCAGCATCCAAAGTACAATCGTATCGCCAACAAAGTCTGCGGGCAGCCAGAAGCCCGTATCCTAGAGGCCATTGCGGCAGAGTTCTTTCATTTAGAAGTCCAGCCCAGTGCCCAGGGTCAAAAGCTCACCATACTAGTCGAAGACACCTCGACAAATTGTTATCTCAACGCCAAGAACACAAGAGAGGTTCTGGATGCTAATGGATACGGATCACCACATTCCATCGTGGTCGCTCAGGATCCTACCATGTGCCGACGCACAGTCGCTGCATTTGCACAAGTTTACGCGGATAAGATGGAAGAAGCACCTGTACTCAAGAGCTGGCCAACGTTTGTGCCCAAGGTTGCTCCCAAAGACCCCAACGCTTCAGGAGAGACAGAAAACCTTGTTTCTTGTCTACATTTCGTTATTCCTGAGTGGGAGGACGGTCGTGAAAATGGTCTTTGGAGTATGGATAGATTCATGTCTCTTCTCGTGGGAGAAATTCCACGTATGAGGGATGATGAGGATGGGTATGGTCCACGAGGCAAGGGATCTATCGCACATGTGGATATACCACAGAGTGTAGAAAATTCTTGGAACACACTTTGTCAACTCCTTGGTCAGAGTGGCCGATAAAACATTTCTAGATATAGATAGTAGTAGAGCCTCATGAGAGATACTTATCAGCTTGAACTATATAAGTATTCCATAAAGTCCATATTCAAAAACATTTACCTCTTCCAACTAATAGCCACCATCTGAGCTACTATCTATCGGTTTGAACTTGACAGTTGTTGGTTCGTTCGTGATACCTCGCTTCACTGCCTCCTCCATAATGGCAACAGTAGCCGTGGCACCGATTCGTGTCACACCTAGCGACATAACATGCAGAAGATCATCCAGCGTTCGTACACCCCCAGCAGCTTTGATCTGAACCTGAGGACTTGATTCCTCTCGCATAAGCTTCAGATGAGGCACTGTAGCACCCTTGTATGAATACAATCCATTCGGCTGCTTGACAAAACCATACCCAGTTGATGTCTTGACAAAGGCCACTCCGATATCAGAGCAGATCTTGCATAGACGGACGATGTGGCTTTGTTCAAGGTAGTCGTTCTCAAAGATGACCTTGAGGATGGAACCATGCTTGACGACGGCATCGTTGACTTGATGGATCTCGTCAGCCACATAGTCCCAGTCTCCTCCAAGGGCTTTTCCGATGTTGATGACCATATCGATCTCTCTTCCACCAGCAGCTGCTGCCGCATCGGCTTCGTATACCTTGACGCGGGTTGTGCTATTGCCATGTGGAAAGCCGATGACAGGACAAATTAGAACATCGGAGCCTTCGAGTTCCTTCTTGGCTACAGGGATAAAATACGGCTTGATACAAGCTGTGGCAACGTTGTACTTTTTAGCTATCCCCAGTCCATTGATGATGTCGGCATCCGTCATGGTAGGATGTAGTAGAGAGTGATCGATCATTTTGGCAAGCTGACCCAGGGTCACCGTGATCTCAGCTGTGGTAGTCATTCTTTAAGATTGCGACAAGTGAAAGACGAATGTTCTTGATACAGAAGAACTCGTGAGTTTTATTTAAATTTATCAAGAAATCATTGACTAACTAGTTGACAAATCTCAGTCATAAAAGATACATCATATTGTACACCCGCACCCCGCACGCTTGACGAGAGGTGAATGTTGGTTGAATACTGACTCCCAAGAACAAAACCATGTCACCTACAAAAAAGAAATGGGGAGGCAGGGAGGACCGAGTATAAGCAGAGCCAAGAACAACATTATTTTTTATCAAATTATCCACCGTTCGGCTCTTGTTAATGTTGTAGAGAGGCTCAATCGAGTAGTGACAGGGCAGTAGAACGCGGAGTATATAAACTGAATTATCATACATCTCCTCCATCAGCCCTTGTAGCTCAGTGGTAGAGCGTTGCACTTGTAATGCAAAGGTCCATAGTTCAATCCTGTGCGGGGGCATTTTTTTGCCATTTCGTACGACTGCACCTCCGAGCAACGAACAGGAGTCTTGGTGTTCAATTGTTGCCGCCGCTTCTGTCCAGATGCCTCTATAGCTCAGTGGTACGAGCGTCGCACTTGTAATGCGAAGGTCCATAGTTCAATCCTGTGTGGAGGCATTTCGTTCTTTTTTTGCTCCTGGTAGCAACGGTTTGATCAGCTGCTCTCTCTATCAAGACGCCACAATCGCCATCTTATACAAAGGGCTTGCAGTAAGTAATGATAATGATGCATTATCCAAGTCTAAACTAAACACGCGACTCCAGGAAGACAAATCATGTTATGCAGTGGTAGTTCTCTACCTATGGTGCGTGAAGCAGTATGATGTCCAGAATATTAAGAATGACTGACTGGAATCACTTCGAAACTATTTAGTCTGATACACAAGATAGACAGAGAATAGAAGTGTAACACACAATGAACAACGAATGAAGGTATGGAAGCATGAAACGTGGGTATCATTAAGTATTGAGGGTGCGGAAGCAGGCACCTCGAATGAAGATAGATATTAACCGACTCCAGGACGATCATGTCCTCCGTCGTTTGTTTGGTGGACCGCCTTTTGTCTTTTTTCCTTTGCTCTTAACCGCAGGCGTAGGCGCCTTTTCCTCTTGTTCTTGCTCCTCTACTTCGTCGTCGGAACCACCAATCGATATCACATCGTCCTCGGCGCTCTCGCCTTCACTCTCACCGTCCACAGTAGCTCCAAAGGATGGCTTTCTTGATCGTGCGTCCTCTGTATCACTACCGAAACCTTCAAACTCTGACTCTTCATCAGATCCGTCTTGACCCTGCTCCGCAGCCTTGGCTTCTTGTTGTAGTTGCGCCTCAGCAGAAGCATCTTCGTCCTCGGGCGTCTCTTCTTGCTTTCGCTTCCGAGGCATTTCACCAAGTTTACCCTCACGGTTGCCAACCTTACCATCGGCTTCACCTTCGGTCTTTGGTGCAGGTGTGAACCAAGGAATCTTGCCTCGCATGAAATCATTGAGAACCATCTTCGCCACACCGTCCAAGTCGGGCTCACCTCCACGGAGAAGACGACCGGCCTTTCGGGCGAGAAGCTCGAGGAACTCTGTGGAGTTTGTCCAACCCTTGAGTTCATACGTCTTCTCCATGTGGTGCTGCTTGACACGGTTCAGGAGAGGCTGGATGTACTGCTCAGGATGCTCGACCTTCTCGACACGCACCACACCTCGGAGAACCAGATCGGTAGGAGAGTCGGTGCTGGAGGGAGGGACGATACCAGGGCAGTCAATCAAGTAGATGCGCTTCATCAGACTGACATATTGCCAGACCTTGGTCTCTCCAGGAATAGGAGCAACATTGCAAACCTTCTTCTTCAGGAGCGTGTTGATGATGGAAGATTTTCCGGTGTTGGGGCCGCCGATCAATCCAACAGATATTTGTTTTCGGTCAGAGTGTAATGATGAGAATTGTCGAAGAAGTTGGATTAGTGAACCCTTTCCGAAAGAGTTCGTGATGCTCGCGTGAAAGGCTAGAGTGGGATACTCCTTGGAGAGACTCCGGACCCATCCAGCCTATATCGAGTTAGCATTCGAACTTGCCATGTGCAGCATATGCATTTGAAGGTAAGTATGTTTGTGTCATCACTAAGAAACATGCAATCGATGCCCCGCAATTGGATAATGGCATAGGCAGGCTTCAACTCAATCGGACACTGAGCCTATCTCATGATGGTAACCAAAACGGCACACATCAGCCAACAACATAACGTTGCTGACAGTCGAGATTGGCGGTTATTCTCCCAATGTTATAACAGACAGGTCCCATGGTACATAAAGGAACAAATCCTGACAAAGAACATTGGGGTATGATAGGGCGAGAATGAAGGTTGTGATAGAAAGAGAAAAACTTACTGCTACACTGGTAGGAACCAGGTCACACTTGTTCAACACAAAGATCAAGTGCTTGTGAGGGGCCTCTTCCTTGAGGTACTTTTCAATGCTCAGACACCTGGTTCCGACAGGATCTCGGGCGTCAAGAACGTGAATAACAACATCTGATGAGTCGATGACCTTATAGAGTTCGTTCCAGATTCTCTTGCTCTGTCCCTTGTCGAACACAGGCTCGATAGCCATAGTTAGTGGCTTGTCGTCTTCACCGAGAGTCTCAGGATCTCCAGAGGCACCGCTAAGAAGCTTCTGCTGTTCCAGTCGCTCGCGGTAGGTATCCATGCTCTTCTCGGTGTCGCCAGCCAGATCGTCCAGAGTGCTGACACCAAGCTTGACTCGCTTCCTTTGCGCCTTGGGACCAAAGACCTCGGCAAAGGGTGATGTCTCAACGGTCATCTTGGCCTTGTGCTGCTTGATTCCATTTTCAGTGTCCTTTCCATCTCTGATAAGGCTCATGGGCAGCTTGTTGGACTTGAGGAGAACCTGATAAGGGTCCTTGGCCTTTTCGTCCATGGCCTCACGGAAGGCATTGAGGGTATCCTGAGAGACGACTCGAGTGTTGGTAAACCACTTGCGGTTCGGCTCGATTCGGGCGTTGGGAATGTCTCTGGACTGAAAAGAGGCAGCCTTTATGATCTTGCCCTCAGAGTTTCTCTGCGCCTTTCCCTCCTTGTACATGTTAAGGTGCTTGACCTTCTTCGCATCGCTGTAATGACGAGGTCAGCCTTCAAGGACAGCGACAGCATTAATAGCAGTGTACTCACCGGTAGAAGTTCTCTCCCTTTGTTCTGACATTACCAAGGCCATCGCCAGTCTTACCCTGGCGCGTGCGCCGGGTGGCCTCCTTCTTTCCAGTACCCATGGCGAAAAACTTGGTTGAGGATACTGGCGACGAGGTAGGCAAAGAGAGAGAAGAAGTTGGATGATCCAGAAATTTATTCCTCCAGAACTTTTTTTTTTTTTCTTAGCAGAAAGGCCCCACTAACTTCCCGCGGTGGTTGGCGGCGGCGGGGGCCAATGTCAGGGATGCACCGGACTGAGATAATCCGGTAAATTTGATCCGGCGTCGATTTTCTCTGTCTTGTGCAGAATCGGCCTTGACGACGGGGTTAGACGTCAATTGCGATACCAGCCTGAGCCTTTCAGCGCTTTGTTCAGCGCAGGCTCCTTACATAATGTCGTTCAATCTCACAAACTCGTGCCCGAGGGCTGCTGCTCGTCAGCTCTTTGCGGCCTCTAGAACCATTTCGACATCGGCTGCTTCACTCCAACATGTCCCTTCCGAGTCCTCC
>JAJJWM010000626.1:0-73026 GCA_021655865.1 Fusarium guadeloupense
GAACCAGGTTGGACAGGATGGGACAAATGGATGGGTAGGATGGAGATGGAGATGGAGGGGACAAGGCAAAAGAAGATGGGCCGGGGTGTTAGGATAAGGATAAGGATAGGGGCTTACAGTGGGTGGACGCGCAAGCGGGGCTGCTTAAACTTCAATTCTGAAAGCAAAAGAAGAGGGACAATATAGTAAGAAAGGGAAATGATTGCACTCTACCGAGTAGGCCAATCCTTTTTTCTCTCGGTTTTCTTGTTCCAAGGTTTTTGGCTTTTTTTTTTTTCTTCAGCACATAATTGTCACGCTCAACGCCCCTATCTTGACGCCTGTGGCTTCAATAGTTGCCGGGCATTTAACCCAAAAGGCCATGCCATAACAGGAAAATCAGAAGCTGACTGAGGAAGCCACTTGGGCTGGGCTGAGATTCTCAGGGGGACGCCGCACGGGTGTTCCGTTCACTGGGTCCATCAGGGGCTGGGCAGGCGTAGGAGGCGCGTAAATTGTCAAGGACAGATGGAATACATGGAGATTCTTACAAACTGTTACAACCAGGGCTTCCATGATCAACTATGACGCTCTATGAATTAGAGCATGTAATACTCTGTAGCTATCAATTGGTTCATCTGCTTAACAGTCTCTGTCTTTCGCCTCATTTATACGGTGCATTTACAGCCTCGATTCATTGCACATGCTTCCCATCTCCACACACGGCTAAAGTGACACACAGCCTGTCGGGGGACTTGACACAGAAACCAAATAGAACCTACGTTCAAGCCACACTGGATCTTTCTCGAAATTGACGACAAACACGATGCATTGGAAATGATTACGATCAAATCCCTCAAAAAACAGGGGCAAAGACAGAGAAGAAGAAGGGGAAAAAAAAAAAGAAGAAGAGACAGGAACCAATTGGACTTAAGTGATAATGCACTCAGTGTTCTAGGGCGTTTCGTAGACCAAGCAATAGAATCCTGCAAAGTGATATTCAGGAGGCGGACCCAACTTGCCTTGTTACTTTACTGTAAGCTTACAACTGTCAAGGATTTCCATCAAACTAAAACAAGGTGGCCCTTGAGCGGAATACAGTCTGTACTGTACGGTGCTGTTTAGGTGTGTTTGAGAGTTGAAGATCATTAATAACCCCCCAGTCTCAGACATAGGTAATCCTCCAATTCGTGGTGTCTCGGGAGTAGTGACACTTGCTTCAAATTTGAGACTGCTACCATGAAACCAGAGACAAGCAAAAGCAAAGCAAGGCACCCTAGTCGAGTCGATTGCTTGATTCCCGCTAGATCATTTCCGTCTCTATTCATTAAACAACGGTCCGCCCCAATTTACCCATCACCCCTTTTCATTGCGTTAGGTTGGGATTAAAACATCCAGATCCCGGCCTTATACCGGTTTCGCGCGCTTAAGGTCTCGCAAATCGCGGTGTAAGGGGACAATGACAGCCGTTGTTGTGAAACTTGGTCATCCTCCCTGTCCAAGAACGACAGCCGACGAACGCACACGCAGGCCTAATCTGTAAAGTTGCTTGGCATCTACATCGACAACTTGGCACGGGGACGTGCGAATGCCGCCGATCACGCTACTGTTCAAGGGCATTGTGTGCATAAAGCACATATGCGATTAGGCATCACAACGGACATAGTGACATTTCTCCCCTGGCAACTCGGGGTGGCTTGCATCTTGCATTCAGCCTTGGCCATTCAGGTTTACCACTGACCCTCTATCACTTGGTTCGTGTGCTTTATTTATCACAGGTTGCCACCGTTTGCGGCATCTGGAAAAACCTTGATTGACAATGATTGGAGGATGAACAAGATCGGTTGCAACCACCAACGGCGTAAGCGACAAGTAGGTTGGTGGGTTGATGGGTGTGTAGCCAATATACATAGCAGAGGCTTCTCCATCAAACGTTTCTACTGAGCATTACATTGCATTGCATGGCATTATCAAATCCTGATTTCCTACTTTCAATGTATGCATCGTCCGATATGTTCGCTAGGAAACCGGGAGAGGCGCTTCCAACATTCCAGAAGTCAGCAGCATTAAGACTAAAACAACACGTGGTTTCTAAACCTCGTTTTTCATCATGAATCATCATAGACAAATCCTAACAACCTGATATCTCCTTGCCGAGACAACCGAGTTAACCTACCCTCACAGGCTCGGCGGCCGCTTTCAATTCGTATTGCTGTCTCGGCCGAGTCTTGACATGTCGTTTAGACTACCTAGATGCCGTTATACGACAAGCTGCCCACTGTTGCTCGCACCAGTCCCACAGCTTTCTGCCGTATTCCAACCCGCCGTCCTCTTCAGCAAGCATGGCGTGTACAATATCTCTGCGTGGACACTCGTCATCAGACCGCTTGCGTCCCCACGGGATGATATACGTCCCGTTATCCTTGACCGTCACCTCGGGTGACAGCCCGGCGTAGAGCTCCGTGTAAGCACCGTAAGCGGTCGGATGCAACATGAAGCGATTCAGAAACCACATGTTGACTGCGGGCGTGCCCTCGTATGAACCGCCTCTGACGTTGCCCGGGTTCTGCGCAACGCTGATGATACCCTCGCCGCTATGCCGGCGGGCCAGTTCCCGGCTGAGCATCCAGCTTCCCGCCTTTGACACGGCGTAGTTGAGCACACGATCTGCCGTTCCGCTAGAGAGCGCGTCAAAGTCGATCCCCTTGGCGGGGGACCCCTGGTCTGTCACGATGCTCGACGTCCAGACGACCCTTGCAGGACTAGAGTCTTGGGCTGCCGCGATACGGAGCTGGGGTACGAGGAGCGTCGTCAGGAGGAGTGTAGCTACGCAGTGCATGCCCACCATGGCTTCCAGTCCCTGGGCGGTCCTGGCACCTTGTGAGACGCGATAGGCGCCGGTTCCAGCGTTGTTCCATAGGACGTGTAGCTTTGTTTCTTGAGCCGCAAAGGTGGATGCTGCGGCTTCGACTGACTTGAGGTCGTTGAGGTCTAGGTGGAGGAACTTGAGGGTTCCTGGATGTTGGGGTGATGGCTCTGCACTGGTGATGTCTTGAATTGCATGTCTTCCGCGGTCCTGTCGGTCTTGTAAGTTTTGCTATGTAATGGGTTCGTTCTCATGCGAGTCTCACTTCTGATCGGGAAGTCATGTACACTGTTGCACCTGTTTTGTATAGGATCTTGCAGAGCTCGAGGCCTACACCTGAGCTGCCGCCTGTGACAATAAAGACTTTGCCATGCTGAAGGGGCACGTTTTTCTCTGTTAGAGGGGGTGCTGGTGGGAAGAGTTGAGTGTACAGGGAGCGGAATGACATTGTTGTTGGTTGGGGATGTGTTGCTCTCCAGTATCGCAGTTGAAGTTTTTACAAACGATGAGATGAGGGTACTATGATCATAAGTCTGGAGTAGCAGAATCTATAGTCTTTTATATACATACAAGTGTTGCTCCTTCAATCTTGAGTGTCATTGTAAAGAGACGTACGCCTGCGTACAACTGGGCGGAATTCCGCCATTTGAGTAAGATGATTATCCGCTCGCTGTATACATACAGAAATGATGCAACGGAATGCTTGACTTCCTTGCTGATAGATGCCTGCAAGTATCAGAGGTCCAGTAG
Source organism: Fusarium guadeloupense (assembly GCA_021655865.1). NCBI lineage: Eukaryota > Fungi > Ascomycota > Sordariomycetes > Hypocreales > Nectriaceae > Fusarium > Fusarium guadeloupense. Next base: position 3,596 of record JAJJWM010000626.1, read on the forward strand.
TTACATGATGTAGAACATTGTTCTCTGCATTGCAGTGTAGTCTATAGAAAGTCCCAATTCCAGTTCTCATCTAGATCCATCAAAGCGTCCCAGTTTACTTCATCACTGTCATTTGACAACATATTCTCAAACGACTGATATTGTCCCAAGTTCATATCGCCCCCTGCTTGTGACCAAGATGGGAGGTCGTCGGATGCAGTACCTAACCCGGTAGATAGACGCTCCACGGAAAGAGCGCCGTTGTCTGGAGGAGATATGTGTAGAGATGCGTCAAAGACCGAAGTATCAATCAAGGGGTGATTCACAGGAATCTCAGATGATTGATCAGCAGCGTCGTCGAGCATCTGCTGGACATTAGAATCCACACGGCTGCCTCTCTGTCGTGCGCGTTGGGCATCCCCTCCTTGACGCTCAAGCTCCTTTTCGCGATACTTTTCGGTGTTCGCATACAAGTCCATGAGCGACCGCCATAGAGAACCCGCCTTCATGTCCTTAGAGGCAGTATCCTTGAGCGCTGTGGCTGCACTCCAAGCTTCCTCTAGTTCTCGCGTCCAGGGAACTCGAGATGCCTGGCGAAGAAAGATGGCCAGTGCATGCCACGGTATCTGTCCCTGCAGCTGCCAGCGCCATTTGACCCACGAGGGCTCTGACTTGAGAGATTGAACAGACTTGATGACTTGAATAGATGGGCCTAACAACTTATTCTTTGAAGATCGAGTTTCGAACTGTTGTCGGATGACGAGCTCAACCTTGGCAAAGAAGAGGGTTGCCATTGTTCTGATGAACGAGTCCCATGGCTTGTCTGGTTGAAGGTGCTGGAAATAGGTCTTCTCAGCTTTGGACTTCAATGAGTGATATAGGTCGAGGCGAGTGTCTAAGGATTCGGTTGTATCGGCACGTATGGCTTGTGATAGATACCATAACTCGCAGCGAATGAGACACAGAGTAACGCCTGTTGCACCTTGGTCTGGACTTGGCGTCTGTGTTGTTGAAGTATCCAAATCGTCATCATTCGAGTTAGTAGGCAGACTCGTGTTAAAGGATGCTGGTATAATGGAAAGGTCCCCGGCGTCGGCTCGTCGACTACCAGAGTCGATAAAGCATATATGCCACCACAAGCGACGTCTAATCTCTCTCTCAAGCTGGTTATACTGATTCCCATCATCGTTGCGATGAAGACCTGTTGATTTTGCCAGTCTCAGCACTAGACCTGTCAAAGGCCATACCTTGTCCTTGGCTCCGATGTGTGGTAATAAGGACAGATATATGACCAACGCTTGGAGTACGGTGATATCTTTTGCAGCTAGGAAATTGGCGCGTGCAAGGGCTTGTTCAGTGCCGAACTGATAGCGTTGTAGGAGCTGTGATTTGGGTGTGTTGAAGTTGAACGAAACCGTCTCTTCGTCCAAGGATGTGATGGCTGCGAGTGACACTGCAAATAACAAGGCTTCCATATTGGAGCCACAGGAGCTGATGTTTCCTTTTAATTGCTTGATGGCCTTTTCGACGGTTGGGACATGAAGAACCTTGATGAAGGGATCTACATTTTCGACATAAGTTTGCCATATGAAAAGCATCTGAGAAGGCATGGGATTGAGGCCATCTAACGCCTTTGTGAATTCAGCACTGCCGAAAACAAAGCTCGAGTGACCAAGAGAAGGCAGATTTTCATCAGCATTTGGTTCAGCCATGATGGAACTGTTTGATGAAGAAGAATAATCGGCAACGTCGTGAACAGCCTGCAAGATGTTGTCAACCTGTGAGTGTAGGTTAGCTACAGTTGTCTGAGTATATAATTCACTTATACCGACCTCGCTGCAAAAGACTGTCCAGAAACGGTTTCCAACGTGAAGTCTTCCGTCTTTGTCGCTTACAAGACGACCAAAATCTTCATCGTACTCACTCCCAATCTGCTGACGAGGGCTAGAGGATGACGTAGCATGTGAAGACTCTGTTGCAGATGCACCCACTTGTATTTGACCCATAGTTATATCTGATGAGCCTGAGCCTATCTTGGACCCATTCTCTTCTTCCACTTGTGCTGCAAGCTCCGTCACGACTGATTCAAGGCGTTTAAGACGACTCAGTAGTTCTGATTGCTTCTGCGCAGGACTCTTTGATCCATTGGGGTCTCTGCTGCGACGCGGTATGCGACCGGTTACTGGAAAGTGACAATCGACGTTGCTTTTTACACAATTGGAGCATGGATCCTTTCTGTCACAGCGGATTTTGCGTCGTCGACAGATGACACAGCTCCATATCTTGAGGTCATTCTCGGACGATGGGAATGATCGGTCCATCGGTGCTTACGGGCTCCGATTGAGATGGATAAGGCTGGGACGAGAAAGGTTTAGGTATGGAAGATGGCCTAGATGAAAAGCAATGAAAATTCAATCTTGTAGATGGAATTGTATGTGGGAATAAGATTATGTGTATGGTAAGAGAATAGAAGCTGTTGTTGAGTGAGAGTTGACGGATCGGACATTGCTTTCGGACACGGCGTTCGGTCGTCATCTGCCACCCACCCCCGGGGGGGCGATGCTCTAGCGGGAGATACACAGAATTACATGTAGTTCAGTAGCAAAGTAGATGTGACTGGCGATAGGTGCAGGTCAACTGCACTACGGCCGTCCTCCGACACCGAGCCATCGATGGTTCATATAAGTGAGGCCTGTAATATTCTATAGATGCTTGAATGATGTGTTTATTGTTCATTATAGCTCCTCGTCACATGCCTATCATTGCAATGTCGAAAACAGTAGTCATTCTTGGCGCTGGCTGGGCTGGTCTTCCTCTGACTCATAAGCTCCTCAAATACACAGTCCCCAAAGTCTCGGGCCTCAAAATCATCCTCGTATCACCAAACACTCACTTTTTCTGGAATGTCGCCGCTACCCGTGGAGTTATTCCAGACGCTATCCCTGATCAGCAGCTTTTTCTACCCATCAAACCCGCCTTTGAGCAATATCCCGCTGAGAACCTTGAGTTCCTCCTTGGTCGAGCAGTTAAAATCGATGCTGAAACAAATATTGTTCATATTATTCCCAACGATAGTGTTGAGCGTGAGATCTCTTACGATCAACTTGTCATTGCCACTGGCTCTCGCCTGACTAGCAACCTTCCACTGAAGCCTATTGGGACACACCAAGAAACAATCTCTGCATGGAATCAGCTCAAAAGCCAGATTGGAGACGCAAAGTCAATAGTTGTCGGTGGCGCGGGAGCTACTGGCATTGAAGTCGCGGGCGAGTTGGCCGCGAGATACGGCTCGTCCAAGGAGGTTACTCTGATAGTCAGCGGTGATAAGCCGTTGGAAGGGGCCCTGGATTCTGTTCGCGCATCTGTCACAAGAGACCTGAAGATCCTTGGAGCTAAGCTCATGTACAATGCTCGGGTTGTCAAAGTTGGCGAGAAACCCGACGGCAAAGGAACAGAATTGCACCTGTCGGACGGGACTACATTCGCGACCGACTTGTATCTGCCTCTACACGGCATCAAGCTCAACACGTCCTTCGTACCTACACAGTTCTTAGACCCAAGTGGCAACGTCAGGTTGGACGAAAAGATGAGAGTGGCTGGCACAAAGAACACTTGGGCCATTGGAGACGTGGGAAACATTGATCCTAAGCAATTGACCATGACTGACAACCAGATCATCCATATGGCGGCAGCTCTGGATGCAACTCTGACAGGACAGACGGAGATCAGGTCGTACGAGCCTGCGACTAAATAGATGATCTTTGTGTCCTTGGGTAAGAAGTACGCGACGGGGCAGGTTGGTAACTGGAAGTTGTTCTCATTCTTGGTGTCGTATGTCAAGGGGAGGAAATTGTTCGTTGATACCGCGCAAGGGTACGTGGGAGGAAAGCATTTACGACATGCTTCCATGTAGAATACGCTTATTCTCAAGTCCCGACTTGTACTTTTACTATGATTCTACTGGTAATAATATCTGATTCTACTATAGCTGAAGCCTGTACTATCTGTGCGTGCGTGATGTTGGTTTAATGGGGGCAAAACAGGGATGGCAGGACCTGTAATTTGCAGCTGCTCCTCTGCTTCGCGGACTAACAAAAAAAAAAAAAAACTAAAAAAAAAAACTCTAGAGTTTAGGAAATCTAGAGATGAGATATGAATGTCTCCATAGCGTAGGGAAGACCATTGGCCTACGTACACGTAGGTATAGCCACGATGAGGGGGGAATGGGTGACTCCGTTGGCCAGCCCAGAATGGCTAAGACCACCACAGTTGAAGAAAACAACTATTACTTACGAGAGCTTGAGAGCGAGTGAGTCTTGGGAATATACTGAAAGTCCGTGTGGCTATTTGGTGCACATAGCTTAATGAACCGATCATGCCATGAACACAAGCGACCATGGGCAGGTGCTCTGCGGGCTGGGGACCTGAGCCATGAGAAATCAAGCTGAAAGATGAATGTATTGACAAGATTAGTTCAAAGAGTAGATTATAACATGTTCTGAGCTGGAGTGATTGCTTAAAGCTGGTGTCAAGAGGACTGCGCTCGGCTTGGTGTATAGCTATCCAGCTATACCTCGTTGATTTCATGGTCATATGACTTGTCCCATTCCGGTATTATTTCTTATTAAAGCTCGATTTATATTTTAGCAACTGATTATACTCTACGGTTTGGTCGCGGTGATAATTAGGACCTGGTGTCTTGGTCAGGACGGAAACGACAGCCAGCCAGGATGAAGTCAGGATCTTAAAGTCATATTAAGAAGCATTTGTTTTCTGTATATCGTGTAGAGGTAAAATGTCTAGAATGTTACCTTCCATAATAAAAATGTTTTTATTTGCGTCTTACTGTGCCTCTAGTCATGTCTAATGCTACGCTTACATCAAGCGAATACGCTCGAATAAGCCAATACGCTGAGCGACACCAGTAAGAGCGTTTTCGATACGCCAGAAAGATCCACTTCTTACACTGATCTGCAGCAAATCGGATCTTGACAACGTCAAGTAATCCTGAGCGAACTGCTGATCCTGGCTGAAGCGCGTTGTTCTAGCTCTTTGCTAGACGCCATACTACGCCAGGCGATATCTCAGCAGGGATGTGACCTTACTCCGGTGGAGCTTATGGTTATCTCCAGCGTATTCAACTCGTGAGCTATGCAGTTTGCTGCGTATGACCGTATAGGGCTGATATTGGCTCACCTTGCCTCGCAACTCTGCGATACATGTGGTTATGATTGCTGAAGAACACTTTATACCACTCTCGGAGTCAACTATTTAAGTAGAAGCCATTGTCCCCATTGTTGATATTGTTGAAGAACTCAGCAACTTCTCAAAATCCAAGATCCACCACTATCCACTTCACAATCCTTCGACGACTCCATTCCCAACTTTGCTATCATGCATTCCAACATCCCCATCTCGGCTATTACCGCCTTTCTGGCCTATTCGAGCTTTGCAGCGGCAGCCCCACGGAGTAAAGACCAGAGTTCTGCGACTGAGCTTAGTTTGACTACCAAGCTACGACTGGCTGATAAGTGGGTTTTATAGACGAAGAACTTGTACTTATGAGTCTAATCCAACCATAGTGCCATTGATCGCTACAAACTTCTTCCGGAGGACAAAGACTTTATCTACAACTTCAACAGTACACAGACAGGGTTTGCAGAAAGCAAGTCGTTTCCTGCTCTCGTGGGTACTGGCATCAGTTTGGCTTCTGCGCAAATTCCTGGTAAGATTGCAGACCAGTTACTTAACAACAGGAGTTGTTGATGATCCGATAGGTTGCCACATGGTCGTAGTTCACCTTCATCCCCGAGCCGCGGAGCTTTTCGCCGTCATCTCTGGCCGGGTTTACACCGAGGCAGTTCCGGAGGGCGGAGTCGTTGACAGTCAAGGCAAACAAAGAGTGATCCGAAATGAGATTGGCGCTGGTCAGGCCACGGTCTTTTACCAGGGGACTATGCATTATCAGATCAACCCTGACTGCGAGGCTGTTAGCGCTGTAGCTGCGTTCTCGTCTGAAGATGCAGGTGCTAGTGGAATTGCGCCCTCGCTCTTTTCACTTAGTGACGAGGCTGTTACTCGCGCGTTTGGACAGAGTATTGCTGGCGAAGATGTTGAAAGGGTCAGACACGCTATTCCTGCAAGTCTTGCGGAAAAGGTTGATAAATGCCTCGTTAAGTGTGGCAAGCAGAAACGCCAGGCTTAAGGATGTAGTGTTGCGGCTCATGTGGGTTGAGATCTGGCTTACAAGGTTCTCGGTCTTCTATGTTTTCCGATATGAGGTATGGAACTTGGGTGGCGATGAATGAAGTGTTTGGGTCTTGTCATTGTTGAGCTCGAATGAATAGAATAATTTATTCTAGAACTGAAGGTGCTTTACCGTCTGACGCTGTGCCGCAGACTTTCGACAAGGCAGAAAGGCTAAAGCAGGGATACTTGGCTGTGGATTCATGTTGCTACTCTGACTGCGCCTTACTAGGCGCCCAATGATGATAGTTGAATTTATGGAGTACTGCTGGCCCAAGCATATGTACAGCCACGTTGGTTCAGAGTAATTAAAGCTGGTGAGATCCCGACTTGGCGTGCATCAATTTTCTCTTAGTTCTCGCATATCATCTCACCTAGAATAAACCAACCACCCAATTTGCTTGTTCCCACATATAATTCCGTACTATAATCTCATCGGACTTTGTATGTATTCAAGGAAACGTTGATTTTGGCCAAGCTGACGAGGAAAAGTGCGCCAGACCACAGTTTGCAGCATGGGCAATCAAAACAACAGCGAGGCTAAGAAGAAGGCTGATAAACAGGCCGGCCGCTTGCTTTCGCACGAGGCGAACGGCGTGTGCATGTTAATTCTATCGGTGCTTAGCCTCGGCTGTATAGGAGGGAAATGATAGAGTATTGGAAGTTGACGTTGGGGTTGGGTTGTGGTAAACAAGTATAAACTTGGCGATAATCATCATGTATTTCGAACGCTGGCTATCAGTGACAAGGCGACTCTTTAATTCATAGCTAGTCCTATGTCACTTTACATGCTGATTCTTTCTATTGTGTATGTTGGTGTTCTTATATTGGTGAAATTCACCAAAATATTCGCTGTGTTATGTCCGAGCCGTAACTATGAACTTCTAGCCACGATTCTTTCAAAATGACTCTAGCAAAGACGAGGGCCAATCATGCCTTGTCCTAGGAGGAGAAACCACAAAAGAATCCGAGCGGAATCAAAAAGTACGAAAACTCGTTTCCGTCGGACCAACTTCTTCCCGAATATGTTGGCCGAGGCGGAAGCTATTCCCAAAGCTGGTCTTGATTTCTGATATCACGGGTGGAACCGGACTCACCTGTCAGCTGGCCTACGCTTTGATCCAAAGCTCCATTGCATTTTCGTATCGACTTGATGAGTCAATTTATCGTGAAACGTTAAATAGATTCGATTATGTCACTCTGTAAAATGTGGCTATTATAGACAAGTTGTCTACGACTATTTATAACTATGGCATTACGGAGCATATCTCAAAAACTACTCGCAACATCCTTTGTCGCCGCCGTTACTGCTGGTGGAGCCTACTGCTTTGCCGTTCAGAGACGTGTAGCATCAGTAGATCGAAAACTAATCACTCGCTCTGAGAGTATACCCCAATCTTTCGAGAGGTCGAGGTCTGTCAGTGAGATCGTCAATGGTGGGAAGCACATATACAACTCTGATTCTCGCTTCATCACCCTTAACATATCCGCTCAACATCGGTATGTGTCTGATGAAGTCTTGCTGGCAAAGTTCGTCAAGGGCTTCTTTGGAGGAGTTGTCTTATGTCCAGAGCGAGTGGTACTTCAAACACTTGGTCTCAACCTTGTACATTTTTCTAGTAAGTCTAATTGAATTATATCTCAAGTCTGAGACTAACACCAAACAGAAGCCGATCCAACTCCAAAGACAGACTTATGGTCTTCAAATGAGCTGCCGGAGACAAGGTTGCCTCCTATTAACTCAGTCTTGTTCGGCGCCTTTCAAGTTTTGGATTCTCAAATTGCCACCCAAGGCCATAAAAAGATCACAGAGGGTAGGTCTGAAAGCTACGTCGACTTTGCATTTGGAAGTGATCGTGGCGGGTTCGGCGGTGTACACAGATTTGCGGTTGTGAGGTTGCAACAAGAGCAAAGTGAACAACAGCAAATCCAGATTCACTTCCAACACATGACTTGCAACCCAACTGCTAACAAGCCGTTGAAACCTCGGTGGATGCTCGGGTTTCACGAAGTGTATGCAGATTATCTATTCAGAGACGCGGTTTCAGAGATGAAGAGATGGATGAACCAAGACGTTGATAAGTAGAATACCAGACTGGCTCTATGAATATCATCTCCCCTCGAAATTGAAGTAGTCAAGAGCACAAGTCTCCAGAAACCAGAGTAGTGATTGACTTTCAGCAATTGATTCTCCAATAGGTCCTTGAACAGTCTAAGTCTGTGTTTAGTGTCCACCTTCAGACTAGGATTGGAGTAGAATCCAAACGTGACTTCTTTGCATGCGGCTCGGACATTTTCCCCCACAAAGCAATTTAACTCTATAGACTTCATAACAATAAACTATCGGAATTGAAAAATTATCAGGATTGATAAGGCGCCTTTTAGCATAGGGCACAGTTTTTGAGTATCTATACGATTTGCTTAGTTATAAAACATGTCATGTATAGGCAGAACAACTTAATAACATAACCGACCAAGACGACCACTCTAAGTAATATAAATAAGTTAACCGTCGAATCATCTAGACCGTTATAATTAATTAAAATAAGGAAAATATATTTATTAAGAAGAAGAAGATAGCACTGGGTAACTTATGTGTATTAGCATCAGTAGGAACACTGGATAGTATGGGTAATCATACCTTCTTTGGAAAGTGCAGGCTTCCTAATGAGTGGAAGGTGCGCTAAGAAATTAAAGCGTAACAGAGAAACACAAAAGAGAATTGGGAACAATCCTGAAGGGCACCAGGGAGGTTCCTGGAGAGAGCCAGGAGAATATAAACCTCAACAAGAGAGGGGGATTTCTAGGACTTTTATATTGGACGGATGAGAGAAGAAGCTTTCTCAGATTAAATATCAAGGTTAATGAGAACATCGAGGTATGCACTCATCATACGCTTAGACTAAGACTCAAACTCATGTTGTAGATGACAGCTTAAACTGACATCAGGCGTACAGAGCTCAGTGGCTTAGCATTGCCTCTTTACGTGCCTAGAACGACGGCCATCAGACTATTCCTCCTACGATGGCCACCTTATTAGCATTGCTGACGTTTTCACTTATCAAGGTCTATCCCAAGCTTTAAACACCTGCTGTTTCGGAGCACTAATTGCAAACCACAATAACAACAACTGGCGGCGATTTATGTCCTATTCCGCGCCAGCGTCTACTTGGGAAAACCTTTCGTCCAAGGCAAAGATCCAGTGGCTCGAGTCGATAAATAGGATCGGGTGTACCGGTGTTCCCATGCCTAATTATCATGTCGAGTTGGATAAACTTGAGACGTGATATGAATATTATATACCGCTCGAGAGCGGGATGTTTAATGCGTGGTAGTAATCTTGTATTAGCATCTACAGATTTACTGCATGCAGTTTTGAATGAAGGAGGGAGTATCGCGAGGAAGGGTTTCTGCAATGTAGTCAATCACGTTCAAACGGTGCATATGCAATTATTCGGTATAATGATTGACGTGGCAAGAAGATGCAGCTTTGCTCCTGTGTCATGAAACCGTGCTTAAGCAGTAATAATATTGAGTATTCGTAATATTACACCTCTCTCTTTGCCTCAATGTCCACCCCATCCCATTATCCTGAACATCTATGCCACAGCTGCAACAGAAGCCGGACCTTCAGGTAGCCTACTACCCGCAATGTTACACTGCCGAAACAGTCGAACTTCTTCCTCTGCAAAGGCCCCAACCACTGAGTGAATCAACCCCCGGTTGTGGAAGAGAACAAAGTCTCCCTGCTCCCAGTCATGGGGATACACTTTACCGGGAGCAATTCCGGGACGTTGAAGCTTGTGCACCCGCTCACGAACTTCGGCAAGATCATCAATGACTGTGCCATCTGCGAGATGTAGCTTGCGGACGGCTGAAGGGTGGACTTGAAGGGCTAAGCGACCAGTGACGGGGTTGCGCCAGCACATGGGAAGAATTTGGATCTTATCTTGCTCGATGGTGGGAAGGTCGTCCATGGAGATCTCTTTGCCTTCAGACACCAAGCCCAGTCCGTCAGAACGAGACTTTGCGCCGCTCATCCACACGTAAGGGTGCGGGGCGTATTCAACCTTGGTAGTGCGGACAAAGTCTTGATCCTCAGGCGAGAGCTGGTCGTACATTGCGCAACCAGATACAAAAGCCGTTGTGCCAAGCGGAACAGTCATTTCCTCGTTAGAGCCATCGTCATAGACCAATGTTTGTTTGCGGCCCCCAGGAACACGAACTGCAAGCAGAGACGTGACAACTGGAGGTGCTAGACCGTACAGAGCAGCGTCGATGTGCCACCTGTAGAACCTGGTAAAGTCCAAATCTTTCTCATCAGAAATAGCAGTGGCGTGGAATGTTCGGTGATGAGGATGTCGTAGTTGAATGTTCTTCAGCCCTTCATACTCATCAACGAATCCGTTGCCGATGACCTGGACTTGAGGTTGATGGGGGATGGTCTTGAGATCAGGATGCAAGATGGATCGCTTTGCGTCGATCGTCTTTCCGTGTCCATAAGAGCCTGCAGCCTCTGGATCGAACCTCTGGGTGATCTCATATTGTGCTTTGGGAGAAAGATGGCTCTGGTTTTTGAAGACGAGTACTTGATGTGTGAAGAGTGCTTCACGGATTACATCAAAGTCGGCATCTGTCAACAGTCAGTGCCTGTCTGTATAGCGAAAGTGGGTTATGTCTTACCAGAGGAGGTTACCGATTTTACGGGTATTCTCCCACTATGTGTTGTTTCAAGTCATCACAGATATAGCATCGTTATCAATTCTTACCAGTCATGTTTTCAATGTCAACGTTTGATACAACCGCGCCAAAGTCGATGCTTGACCCCGCGGGTGCAGAGATAGGTGTAACGGTTACTTGAGAAGTCATTTTGTTGATGAAAAGGTTAGAGGTGGTAAAGTCTTGGCTGAGATGGTTTCTTTCAAGTCCAGGAACGTCATGGTCTTTTATATTGGAACCGAAGACGCTGTGACTGGTACGGGTCGCGGCGGTCGCCTATCTATGTTATCTGTTGCCACTATCCGAGGATAGCCACATATTGATTTACGCCCGTTATCTATACTTGTGGATCTGCAATCTCTTATCAGATATATCATCATTTGTAGATTATTAATCGGTATATTATCAATGTAATATCAGTTTGCTTTTGATTTCTTCTGCAACACCTGGCTCACTTTGGGACAACACAAGTTATTAGTTATTACTTACAAGAGCCTGTTGGCCAGATCTAATGAAGGGCCGAGGGATAAACCATTCTGCAGTAAGCTGTATATGATCTTGCCTAGATAGCAGATTCTACCTACTCTTTCGTCTAAATGGTTAAGCACGATGGGGTGGTCACTGCTAAGCAAGTCTGTAAGGAGCCCGATCTAGAAAGCTTAGATGCAACGCTCATACCCTGCAATTTCTTCTTACATGAACACGGTCACGTACCAACGATAAGTCCTTCTCGCAACTGAACAACTAGATAATTTCATGTCTTGCAGTGCACAATATATCTTTCTACGTCTGGAGATATTATCCCACACAAATTGGAGATGCTTGAATTTCCTAGTTAAGACTTATTACGTTTGAATACAAGGCCAACAGATTCCCTAACTACCCCAGTATCTTGAAATGTTTGACTTATGAGGTATAGTAAAATCAACAAAGATAAGACCGTATGGTCGAGCTTTATTTGGTTCCATATTAAGTTTCAAATTTTAAATTTCCTACCAGCGCATGCTGCTTGGTCCTACATGTTCAAGCACCTGAACGCACGTACTAGAAGCCAAAGTAACTGAAATGTGAGCCACTCAGTTTTCATCAAGATTCAAAGTCTAAATTTGGTCGTTATTCAAAGCCGGCGTGCCCTCTTTTCATATCTTGCAAACCATCACAAATCATCAACTCATCGATACCCATTACTCTCACCGCCACAGTCTCTTCGAACTTCACGAGCCGCTAAACCCATTTCGAATCTCCCGGCTCAAGATGTCTAGCTTCCTTCACCACTTTGAACGGCTGCCGAATATGGGAATTTGCCGTTGGACCACCACGCCGAACCATACACGTATTTCCGCTATACGATGCCAGACAGCATGAAGAAGGTATTAAGCCCCCTAACTGGGACCATATTAATCTGTACTACGATAAAGATGGAAAAGAGTTCGGCGTATCCTAGTTCCTTGCAACTTTTGAGCTGGCCCTAGGAGTGTGGATAGCTTTTTCGGATGTTAGCCTAGAGAGGAGAGGCTTTTTGAAGATTGGAGTTCTCGCGTGTGAGTCTCTATGAAGGGAAATTACAAATGGAGAATAAAGAAGATTAAATGAATTGATGGGCAACTCTACACGTTTTTCAATACTCATGCAGTCTGGTAATATACTAACAAGAAAGCTCCTTTCCTCGGCCAATTGCGTACTACATAATATGTTATTCTTGGTTAATAAGTTACCGTCAACAATTGCAAAATGAGACAAGAACCTGCAACACACAATGTGATTGAGAGTCCAATTGTTCAAAATATAAATATTTCGAGTACCTAATGTTCAATTCATTCGACAAATGAAATGCTAGTCGCCCAGGTTCTAACCATTGGCGTCATGTAGTCAATAATGCTCCGGACGTTGAAAGAGATCCTCCAATCTAGTTTTGTTCTGAAATCACGTCAATTTCAATTCTAACCTCTGATTGGTGAAATTATTTGCTTGGGTTAGCTTACTACAATGAGGTGGTGGTAGAATGCCACTCCGTGATATCGTGCACCGAGCACGCAATCCTCATATCGGCCAATACACAACAGTAGATGCGTCATATCTCCGTGCGGGGGCCGCAACAGATTAATTGTTATAGAAGGTATATATAAGGTCAATTAAAGGCTTAAACTAATTTCATTCAATACTCAGTTGTCATTCAATACTCAATATTGTCTTATAAGCTACAATGGCTCCTGGTGCTCTCATCGACGAGTCTGTTCAGACTCCCCTCCCTCAAATCAAGAACGCAGATGCTCCTCGTTCAATCTTCCCCGATGGTATCCGCACTTCAGGCCAACATCCTCCTCTCTACAATATCTTGAAGCCCTATTCAGAGTTCCCCAAAGAAATTACAGGCCCTACACTTTGGAAGAAGGAGGATTATGAGAACCAGCCTGAGCGATGGACTCACCCCTTCACTGACGAAGAGATCCAAGAGCTCAGCGATACTGCTGATGATTTCATCGCCAGTGGCACTCCTCTCACGGGTATCTCCAAGGTAACGCTATGATGAGCCTTCTTGTTCAAGGTTCAGCCACTGACATCCCTAGTCCAACTTCCCTTTGCCCAAACTCGGAAAGGTTCTCACCACCCTCCGTGAAGACCTTCTCAACGGCAAAGGATTCATCCTTTTCAAGCGCTTCCCTGCTGGCGAATGGGGCCCTCTCAAGAACGCCGTGGCCTACATGGGCTTAGGAACATACCTCGGCTACTTTGTCTCTCAGAACGGTCTCGGCCATGTTCTCGGTCACGTCAAGGACGTTGGCGACGACGCCACACAGATCGACCGTGTTCGCATCTACCGTACAACAGCCCGTCAATACTTCCATGCAGACGACTCTGATATTGTCGGTCTTCTTTGCGTTCATCGTGCAATGGAGGGTGGGGAGAGTGACATTGTTAGCATCCACAACGTCTGGAACGATCTCCAGCGCAACAACCCGGATGTTGCAGAGCTGCTCACACGGCCTATCTGGTACTTTGACCGCAAGGGAGAGACCTCTGTGGGCGAGCAAGAGTGGATTCGCCAGCCCATCTTTTATCTTGAGAACGGCGGCAAGGGTCGAGTTTACTGCAAATGGGATCCTTACTTTGTCCGATCCCTGAGCCGCTTCTCGGATATTGAGCTTATTCCTGCACTGAGTGATGAGCAGAAGCATGCCATGGCTGTCTTAGAGGAGACCTGTCAAAGACTGGCTCTGCATATGGTTCTAGAAGTTGGTGACATTCAGTTTGTTAGCAACACTCATCTTTTGCATGCCAGAACTGCATACACAGGTAAGCTGCTGGATCATCCGAGGACACGAGACAATAGAATGCTGACACAATCAAGATCACGCTCCTCCAACCCCTCGAAGACACCTTCTCCGGCTTTGGCTCTCGACACCTGAATCTGAAGGTGGATGGGCTTTGCCTTTTCATGATAGCCAAGAGAAGAAGAGGGGAGGTATTCAAGTCAACAATAACGCACCGAGATGCCCACTCGATGCCGAGTAGAAGAGATACTCAACTATAGAAATAGCGATCATGTTTTGATAATGAATGAGTGTACATAATTACCAGAAGGTTAAGCAAGAAACCTAGAGAATATTTAAGACATGTATTCTAACTTGCCTCTTGGCTCGAACAACTAGGACTGGTGTGAAGTTTGGTCTAGTATGCAGGTCGATAATGTTTTGTGTCCGGCATAGCTCACATATCGGAGCTATCCCATCCTCAGCTTGGACTTGATTTCTAACAACGAAAGGAGACATAACGAGTACACAATGCCAGTATTATCAAGACCACTGCAATCTATTCCTTTGTATCATCTGTGTCTAAGTTCTAAACCAGCTATATAAACTCAAACAAATATAGACATGAATTTGGTCTATTTTCCTGACCACACAACCGCAATGAAATAAGCAATAACCGCAAAGAGCAGGGCTGCAAACACCGGCCAATATGCAAATGCCATGGACCAGTCAATTTCCTCAAGGACATTTTCGGCACCCGGCGAGATCAAGTTGAAGGGGAACTTGGGAGGGTACAGCTCGCGTCGCTGACGGATTCCTTCAAGCACATGCTGAACTTCATTCTCAATGGCGACGCTGATGCTGTGCTCGCCAGGTGAACCGTTACGTACGTATAGCGTCTGACGCGGCAGGTCGTACGTCCATTCCACATTCGTACCTTGGACACGTAACTCATGCGCGCCGTAGTGATACCCCGGGATGAAAATTTCGGTGACATGTGTTTTTTCTTCTTGAGATATCTCCTTGTTGGATGTGCTGACCCATTGGTATTCGAAGCGCAGTGTTTTATGGTTCCAGTCTGACTTCTTTGGAAGACCTGCTGTTTTGACTGCGTATGGTCGGATGATGACGTCGAGTACACGACCGCCCTTGTACAGCTCGTCGTCTTCGTGGAGGCGGTTGCGGTAGTCGGGTCGTACGGGACCATGCTCGATGATGTCGTCGCCGTTGATCATGGAGAAATCTTCCTTGTTCCACCCGTCGCCGTACTCAACTCGATTGCTCGGGTTGTAGTTCCACAGGGTGTAGTTGAGCTTGTTGTCCTCCATTGCGGAGATGAGACCGTTCATCAAGTCTCGCTGCTTGTCGAAGCATCCTGTGCGGAAGGCCTCTACACCGTTGATATCGTATGGAATGCCGATTTCGCCGATTAACATTGGTACCTTGCCTAGCGACTCTTTTCCGTATTTGATAATGTTGCTAAGCTGCTTTTTGTAGTTGTGTCGTAGACCTTTGGCGCCAAAGTACATGGCGTTGAGGACAAACATGCCTCGTGACAGGCCCTGGACGTTGACGCTCATCCACGAGTGATACTTGTTGAAGAGCACGTTTAGATCATAAAAGTGCGGCGCATATACAAAGTTGTTTGGGCGTGGCGAGACAATGACCGTGTCTTCGGCGTACTTTTGACGGCGCCACTTCTCGTTGGTAGGATCCTCAGTAGGCCAGGGGGGCATGAACTCGTTGGGAATGGGCTCAATGAAGCTGAACTGACGAGGCGTCTTGCGCGACATACGCTCAGAGAACTTCTGGAGAAAGGGCGCATAGCAGTCGTTGTACCACTCAATCGGCTTACCCTCGCGACCAGGCCGATGATCTACCTCAAAGTAATTGTCGTCGCGAATCCGGGCGACCTTCTTCTTGTCATCCCACTCCCATACGCCATGGGCATGCCATACACACTCGCCAAGCCCGCGTCCATAGCCAACTGGCTTTCCGTCAAGTGACAGCCATGCAGAGCGACCCTTGGGGTCAATGAGGGACTTGTGGGAGACGCGCGTCGGCCAAGGCCATGACTTGACGTAGTAGTCAACTTCTTGTGCATATCCGCTTCCTAAGGCGAGCGATTGGGCAAGAGAGGGGCAGTGTCCGATGTGCAAGTCGGTGTCGTAGTTCCAGGAGTGGAAATGATGGAGATTGACGAGGCCGCGATGAGGTTCGTTGAGGGGTTCAAAGCCAATACATGCTTCCAGATGGCCTGCCTCATCCGCAAGGCGTCCGAATGCTTCAACAAAGGCATCTTGGAGGAAGGTCTGGGCAGAGATTTGATCGCCCTGCTTGCGGCGACATTTGAGATTGGGGGCCAAGGCATCACCTGCCCAGAAGAGAGTCGCCATGGTAGACGCAGCGAGCTTCTGATAACCTGATGGCCATAGAAAGGGACCGCCTGGCTCTTTGGGATTTGGGGGCTCACTTGCTCGCTTCTTCTCATCCTGGCTGTGAATGTACGCAGCGCCTGTATCAGTGAAGGATTCAATGTCAAGACCAACCACCTCAAACGTCCAACCTGGCGCACCACTGCCGCCGCTATAACGACTCCATACGTCTTGATGAGCGCTTACAAAGCACTTGATTCCATATTGAGGCATGAGTTCGATCAGTTGGCGCAGGTAAGCGATGTACTCCAGATCAAGATCCGTCTCAGGATCAGGGCCCGCATGACCCAACGACTCCCAAGTGACGAGCAGTCGAACAAACGGCGTACCCCATGCTCGAAGTCGTCTGAAGTGTAGCGGTGCTTCTTCTAGAGGAAAAGGTCTCCCGACAAAAGTGACGATGCGGTTGCTCTCATAGAAGCCGTTGTCGAGGTGGGACAGACCGTTTGGCTCGGTGGGCAATTTAGATGCGCCCGACACGTTGAGACCGCGCAGTGAGAGAGTGCGCCCATAGCCATCGACGAATCGATCGTCCTCGATTCGAATTGGGCCGCCTAACGCAGCGTCTGAGAGGTCAGCTGCTGCGTGGACCGACATTTCTTTGGGGGGGTTGCTTTGTAGCGGACACGGTTCCCAATATTGAGCCGCGCAAGCACCAAGAGCTCGATGGGAAGGCCTGTACTGTCAGCTCAGCTCCACCAAAGCTTGGCCTTCCTTCAGCTTAAAATAGCACCCAACATTATCACTAGAGCTTCAATATGATGGCAAATAAATGTGAAGAATAAAAACTCATATCGTCGTTAATTAATTAATTGTTATGTTAGACCAAACCACAAATGCTATGCGCTTGTGACCCAAATGATGTGCTTCATAGACAATGACTGGCACAACCTAGCCCATATATACCCAGAATCAGACATTTAATTTTCACCTCTCTCCCTCCTGTTCAACACGGCGTAACTCATCCTGCGCGCCGTCCTGTCTCCCCAGTTCATCATCGAAAACGCCGGTGAGCGCGACGTGGACATGGCCTTTTCCTGGCTCACATCACCTTCAACGCCGAAGGAGTACGTCCTCTCGCCCGTTTGACCAGAAACGATTCCAAACCCAATCTTACTACTCTTGAGGTCGGCTTCCTTTTCCCATCGTAGTTTATCGAGACTCGATGCCCTGGTCGCAGCTAGAATCGCAGAGAAGCTCAGACTGCGCATCATGGCATCCTCCTCAATTGCTGCCACGCCCGACGCGACTGCGAGGATGGTGATGCCCATGGATATCGCATACACAGCCCACAACTGCGCATAATTGTAGAAAAAGCAGTTCCTCGTTTGCCATCTTACACACGGGTATTCCGTTTCCTTACCACCCCTGAACTTTCCTGACCATTTTGAGGGGTCGGCTGCCCATGAGACTGCAAGCAGCTGAGGGTCGGACAGAAAAGAGACAAGAATCTCTTCATAGAACTTTTGCACCTCTTCTTCAAAATCTGCGATGGGAAGGTAGTTGAGCCGTTCAATTAGTCGCGTGTCGATTGCTTTGGTATTGGCAATAGTGCTCGGTTGCGTGATGGTGCCATTCAAAAAGTCCATCAGCATGGTTCCCACAGAATGCAACGCAGCCGTGTAACGATAATTCTCAACGTCTGTCGGATACACATAGTTCTTCTCTGGTTTCGCTTGCGTGAGGTCTTTGAGGTTCTTGGGCGGATTGGGGAGTGGTTTTGGTATGTAAGTTGTATTCACCACCTTTCTCAGGAACTTGCGGTCCTTGACATGATGAGTCTGAACTCCCCCAGTGTGGTTGAACGTGATGTTGTAGCTCGTCACGTAATGTTCACAGCCAAAGATCTTAGGCTTGTATGCATCGAACCACTCCGGCTCTTGCGGTTTATTTGGCTGTCGCTTTCCGTTATCCTTGACGTCGGCGTAGCCAAACCATAGAACCGGTTCCGAGCGGAAAGCTCCCAGGTTTTTGGGATAGGGTCGTTTCTGTTGGGGTCTTCCACCAGCACCCGCCGACTCCAGCTGCTGCTTTTCGTAATCTCCCTGGTCCAGGATGGCCATGTATGTGTAGTTTCCCATAGGCGCAAGGATGGATGTGTTGAAAGGGCACTCTACACCATTCAGATCCTTCACTTCGGAATTTATTCCTGAAGCCACTGACTGACATTTGTATCCTGGGCCCTCAAACTGAATTGTGTAAGAGCAATTCCAGCCTTTACCGCAGATATCCAAAGACGCATTCGGTCGCATGACGGCTTGCTGCGC
Organism: Fusarium guadeloupense; assembly: GCA_021655865.1. Classification (NCBI taxonomy): domain Eukaryota; kingdom Fungi; phylum Ascomycota; class Sordariomycetes; order Hypocreales; family Nectriaceae; genus Fusarium; species Fusarium guadeloupense. Next base: position 22,493 of record JAJJWM010000626.1, read on the forward strand.
GTATGCCGTCTTAAAGGCGATGGACTGAAACTGCTGACTGGGACCGGTCCAGTAGTCGAACTCCCAGGGATTCGTCTTGTTGATAACGTCTCCCGGTGCGGTGGTGTTCCAGAGGGAAACGGATGCCTCGTTCCAGTCGTGAACAGTGATGGGTTTTCGCCAGTCAGCAATCGACTCATGCGAAAAGTTAAGAGTGCGCACTTCTGTACAGTTCGTGCTCTCTTCTACACGCAGCGGCTGGACAGTGAGGGTGTAGGATGTGAAGATGACGATCAGAGGGGACGTCCAGATGAAGATGGTCAGGGCCATGGCGAACTTGGCATTCACCCAGGCTTCCCAGTTGAGCAAGGCTGTCAAATCCTCGGATGCGGCGAAAAGGGAGTCGAGGGTGGAGAGGGACAGCATCTTGCGGCGGATCATCATCAAGACGCGCTGACGAAAAGCGAGAACAGTAGCGTTGAGGAAGCATGCCTTGGAAAGGAACGCAAGAAGAGCACCATATCGGAACCTCTTCTGCTGATCGTCGGCCTCTTTCTTATGAAGGCTGCGATAGTAAAAATGGTGTCCTACGGCGAATGCGATGCCCGCGAAGACGAGGGCATACATACTCCATTGCGGCTTCCAATTATTGTGCCACCAATTGAAGAACCTTCCACGGCCCGGGGCAGACGGAGGTCCTGGGGGTTTTGGGGTCATGTGGATGTCTGGGCTCTGCTTCTGAAAGCCTTCAGCCGTCAAGAGCGAGGCCTGGCTGTCCTCTCTGTAGTTTTGCGGTCGCTGCGAACCCGGGGGGCTGGGCTCCCATATGCCCAGTGGTGTCGAGGCGCCATAGTAGGCCGTGTCGGTGGTCTGACGCTGAAGATGGGGTTGTTGAGCTGCGCGCTGGGCGAAAGAAGGCGATTGAAGGTCGGGAGAGGTAAAGGGCGAGGTTTGTGACAATCTGACGGAACCGACGGGCTTTCTGGCGATGGAGGGACTGGTCGGCTCCCAGGAGTTTGCGGGTGGTGATGATGGATCGCGGCCTGAGTAATCCCTCAGTTCCATGGCGGCGACCAGAAGCTACCTACAGTACAACTTTAGGTAAAGATGTTTGAGAGGCCCGAGCGGCCCGATCAGTTTCCCCGCAGTTGCCCTGGAGCTAGAGCCAGCTTTATGAAGCTGTTTGGCGAGACTGACTCAGTTATGTTGGCTCGAGTGAGGTAGCGACTGTAGCTTGCGGCAGCGCAAGATAGAGACACAAGATGGACGAGAGAGGGAAAAAGAAGAAGAAAAAAAAAGACCCTTGGGGGTCTCAAAGCGCACCTACCTAATTTCCAACCCCGTCTCAGCCTTGTTCAATTCAACTCAGCACTAAACCCATCTTTGCACACAGGCCCGTCGCAGTCGCATCGCGTTTGGCTGTAGGGCTGGGGGAGCAGACGCCTTGATTGGGCCTCTGTTCCGAGGAGCTGAAAAGCCACTCACTTCTGCTGGGGTCTGGACTTTTTGCAAGGACCATAGGCTCATCCGACTGCGAATAGAAGCCAAAGGCACATAAGCTTAGCTCGTAGGGCAGCTCCGCCACCGAAATCCACGCGTGCGTTCCGTTCCTTGAAGGAAAGCTTGGCAAAGGCTGATGCCGATGTGTCAAGGAGCAAGGAGCAAGGATGCCGCTTACTTGCTTACATACAGTGACACTCAAAAGAACGAATCATAACTTTTATTGTAGGTCGGTAGTACCGTACTTATACGACATTCTTGTTCCCACAATTTGCGGGCTCTCAAGCACCGAAAAGCCGTTGGCCCTGTTAGTATTCGTAGGGCGTAGAGCGTATCTATGCCACTTTTGGTTATACTCTCAATTTTTTGGCGGGGTTTCGGACCTTCGTAATAGGCATGGATACTCTCAACCACGTTCCCCAAATACAGCAGTTCAGTCAATTTTGTTGACTATAAAAGACATTAACCTCGTCGAGATATGAAGATTTCTTTTTCCACTTTCATATTTATGATCGTTGCTTATTTTTGGCTCTGAAACGTCTTCTCCGTACCTGTCCAAATTTCTCCTGTCAGCATGGAACCAGCCTCTTTCACAGCCACTGTCGGCTCATATGAGATGACCTCATGGGCAGTCAATCGACCCCCTGCCGCTGCGGCTCGGTACTCGTCCACAGGCCTAAGCCTCTCCGATGCTGACAGCGTGGGATCTGGATCGAACAACAATGGACGTCAATTCAACGACAGGGGTCATGTTCTCGAGAGCTCCGCAGCTCAAACGGCTCCTGTTGAGGCTGTAGAGAGCTGGAAATATCCGCGATCAAATGTTTTCAGAACCGGTGCGACATTCTGGAGTCTCCTGACTTCGGGCGCCAATGACGCTGCCTATGGTGTAAGATTCTTGTCATCTTTTGATTCTGACCAAGTACTTACTGACGTCCTAGGCTCTCATCCCTTATGTATGCTCGAATCTACCCTGGACTTCTAACCAAGACTAATTGTGGCCACAGCTGGAAGAATACTATGACTTGAGTTACATTGTCGTATCCCTCGTCTTCCTCTCTCCCTTTGTTGGATATATCCTCGCCGCTTCTCTCAACAACACTCTGCATCGGCGAACAGGACAGCGAGGCATTGCCCTTATTTGCGGAATTAGCCATGTCATCGCGTATGTCATCATCGCCCTTCATCCTCCATATCCCGTTCTAGTAGTTGCATATCTCCTTGCTGGTTTCGGCAACGGAACTGGCGATGCAGCTTGGAATGCCTGGGTTGGTAACCTCGATAAAGCCAATGAGACTCTTGGTATGCTCCATGCTTTCTATGGCATTGGCGGTGTTATGAGCCCTCTTATCGCTACCAACATGATTGCAAAGGCCAACTTGCAATGGTATACCTTTTATTATGTTATGGCAAGTCAGAATTCTGCATCACGAGACCTGTTCTGCTAACCCTTCGACTCAGATCGCCATAGGCGCCATTGAACTCGTGACTTGCTCTTGGGCTTTCTGGTCCAACGGTCCCGAGGTATATCGCCGCACAATGGACGCAAGCAACGAGAATAACCAGGGCATGAAAGAGGCACTGATGAAAAGGCCTTTTGCTCGCGTCACATGGCTTTGTGCCGCATTCCTCCTTGGCTACGTTGGTGTCGAGGTCTCTCTCGGTGGCTGGATTGTCCAGTTCATGATCCGAGTGCGAAAGGCTGCAAACTACCCAGCTGGCATGACCTCGATGGGGTTCTGGCTGGGTATCACTGTTGGTCGGGCTGTGCTAGGCTTCGTGACCCCCAGACTTGGCGTTAAAGTTGCCGTGGCCCTTTATCTACCTGCTACCATGGCTCTGCAGCTGATATTCTGGTTGGTTCCCAACTTTTATGTCTCTGCCGTTACGGTAGCTTTCCAGGGCTTCTTTCTGGGCCCTTTGTTCCCTGCAGTGGTGGTCGCCGCGACAAAGATGCTACCCAAGCATTTGCATGTCAGTACCATCGGCTTCGCGGCGGCTTTTGGAGGCAGTGGAGCGGCAATTCTGCCCTTTGCAGTCGGTGCTCTTGCTCAGGCAAAGGGCGTGCAGATTCTTCAACCTATCATCCTTGCCATCTTGGGCGTGCTGTTTATTTTGTGGCTATGTTTGCCGAGAATTAGCAAGAAGAAGGATTAGGCTGGTCAAGAAGGAAGTAGATCGTGTCAAAGTGGCGTGAAACTTAGATGGGTTCTCAAAGCCTTGAGGTTGAGTTTTGTGGCAATGAGAGGGGTGGTCCAGGCTCAGCCAAGACTCAGGAGGGACACTATACTAGAAATAGATTAGACATATTATCGTAAGAGCTGAGTATCTGACATGCAATTTATATATACTTTCTGATGATGAGTCCAATAATGAGAAATGGGTAACAGTTGATAGGGTTATAAAGGTATGGTGTAGGAGCAGCTGTCTCCCGTAAATTAGACATTCTATAACCATCTGAATTGTTCACCTAACGAGCTTTCTAACAAGTTTTCATCATTATAACCTGTCCATACAATTTACTACACAGGACATACTCTAAGATTATCGCTTTAGTGATCAATCTATACTTTGTAGATCTATCAGTCGATTTATATTACCTGCATGCTCTGAAGAAATATGCATTCCTAGAGGCACTTTCTCATAAGTACTCCTCATCTGAAGCAGTAATATCTTGTTTACCTATATAGGTATATCATCCATATATACTACATACCTACTGCTACTTCTGTCTGATAATACTATTGCTCAGCTATCAGCATCTATAGACACCAAATTCTTGCCGCACTAGTACTCTCCAGGATCTAGTATCCGGCCTGATGGTCTAGCGGTATGATTCTTGCTTCGGGAATATCTTCTCAGTCCTTTAACAGGACGACTTTGCGAGAGGTCCCGGGTTCAATCCCCGGTCAGGCCCCTACCTTTTGCTTTTGCTTCTGAGAACTACACCATGTAAACCTGTAATACACCAACAAAGATCGTCTTGTAAAAGCTCAGTATTGAATAAACGGATTGGTGGGAGTTACGTCTTGCTGGGAACTCACGAGTGGCAGGCTATTTCCTATGCATTTCCTTTTGCACTATTCTTTCAGTCTATTAAGTGCCGGTGTTTAAAGGCAATGCTCTAGGTCTTGTGAATCTCTAGAGTCAAAGCTACCTAGATAAGTATTGCTAGCACGCATAGTCGAGCTTTCTGGCTATAATCAATTCTATGACCTAAAATCTCCAGGCTCTTAAGCACGTCTTTCCTAACGGATGTCCCAAGACACATTCTACCCACGCTAGAGGTCAAAGTCAAAGGTCTCGATATCGACTGTCTTATTTTCTTCGAGTGCCTCTTTAACGGCCTGGCAGACGACAAGCGCAGCTAGTCCAACCCTCGGTGTACAGCTTGGATTCTCTTGACCCCGAATAACCTTGACAAAATGATCTAGCTGGTTTTCAAACGGAACTCCATCTGGAACCGGGATCTTCTGCTGAACAAGCTTTTGGTGCCACGACTTTTCGGTGCCAGTATAAGACCACATGGCCATATCTGGCACACTCAGTGAAGCGTCCGTTCCGAAGATACGGTAGAAGTCCTGGCCTGTTTTTGGAATCAAGGGGTTTTCTCCTGTGCCGGATTCGAAGTTGTGTGGTGAGGGCACATTATCTGAGAAGAGAAAGCTTCCAACGGCGCCTGATTTGAAGCGAAGTGTAAGAACCGCCCCTTCTTCTGCATCAAAACCACGCTGCGATATCGTCTTTTCCGCATGGACTCGTGTGATGGGGCCAAATAGGTAGTGAAGCAAATCGATCTCGTGAACAAGGTTGATTAGAACAACGCCGCCCGTCTTCCCCTTCCGCCATTCCGCTGGTGGTTCGAAGTAATCCAAGGGTTTGTGAGTTGCCCAGATACCATTGATGGCGATGATTCCTCCCAGAGAGCCAGAGTCAACTATCTGCTTAGCAGTCATCATGTACGGATTGAACCGTCGATGATGTGCAACCATAGCCTTGACATCTAATTTATCAAGATGGTTCACGAGCTCTTCCCCACTGACAATATCTGTACAGAATGGCTTCTCTATGAGAATGTGGACGCCCGCTGAGGATAGTTCTCTAGCCAGTGCAACATGAGTGTGATTGGGTGTGCAAATGATGGCTGCGTCAGGTTTGTCGGATGATTCCAACATTTCAGCCACAGACTTGAAGTAGGCGACTTCGAGTTCTTGAGCTAGAGTCTGACCATTTGGCATCAAGTCGACGACGGCGGTGAGCTCTGCTTCTTTGCTCTTTATCACGGTTTGTGCATGGCGAGGACCGATTAGGCCAACGCCAATGATTGCAAATGTGACAGGCGGCTCAGAAGACATATTGAAATTGAATAAACTATGAATTAAAATGCTGTGCACATAGAATCAGCTGAATTCTGAGTCATTTATATCTGAAGGAATATATCGGATCCATCTTTCTTTGTAGCCAAAATATTTAACCCCAACCAACGAGCATGCGTAAACGCGGGGTCTGGGGAACCCAGGAATTGACAACATTTGTGTATGGCATTGTGGTTGATAAACCTTCTACCGGGTCCTGTAAATAGCGGCTTCACGTGTACTCCATAAAACAAGGAGAGTAATCTGATTGAAGCGAAAGTCTTAATAGCCATTTAAAAAAGAAGTAAGTTGACTCTTTTGCTGTTTCATAAGTGTTCGTAGATGGTGTATGTAGATCATTCCATCCAATCAAGAATGTTGAAAATCGATCTAACGTAGATTGCGACCTTACCTTCATTTTCTGGAGTGAAACCGACGCCACCACTAAGTTTCCTTTGCTTTATAGTGTTTCCCGAGGTGATCCTCTAGTCAATGGTGATTTCGCCCAGCTCATGATCAACATCTTCGATCACGCTTCAAGCCTCGTACAATTTCAACCTGTGAATAAGCACCTCACCATCTTCATCCTTGGCCGCTCCGTTGGCAACGTCGCTGTGGGCTCTTCTTATTCTGCCTCTGAGCCTTTTAGTATTCGTGAGACATTAGGATATGTTCCAGCCAGTACTGTCACCGAGATCAAGCGCATTGCTACTCTTGGTCCTGTTGTGAGCCTTCTCATCGAGCACGCGAGATATGGAGGAATGGCGGAGGGAACGGGTCTGGTCAAACGGCAAAGAATGGTTTCAAATGGAAACTTTTCAAAGGGCATATGATTGGCGAGAGATTTTATTACAAAGCAATTCTTCGATGGTGAAAACATAACAAATTGTTTGCCAACCGTGTAACGTCACTCGTGACAGTGTTTGTCGGTGCCTGCCAAAATTCATGAACCCTGGCCTCCGCCGTCATATTTCTTCTGCACTTCTATTGTCTTATTTTCTTTGTTTTGATCTTCCCCCGTCTTCTCCCTGTCTCTCAGAGACAGAAGTGCTACACTTGGGGAGTGTTTTGCGTATCATATCGGCAAGTCTTTTTGAATACCTAAGGTACGGTCAGTCACTTTATCTTTTCTCAGGCTTTTATTACCGATTTAGTTTCTGGGGCACAGATTCTCTCTAGCCCGAAAGTCACACCGATAAATAACTTCAAGCGCAAAAAAGATGCACAGCCTCAAGTACCTTTCACCAACTTTTGCTCGCTAGCCACACGCACTCCACGTCAAGTCGAATCCGAGGCCAAGGAAAAGGACAAAAGTATCTTCCAAAACTACGAGCACCTCCAAAAGATCCCCGAGAGACACGAGACCACTATTCGAAAGCGGTGGCTCAAGAAAACCAGACCGCAGCGCGTCAAGATTCTCCTCGATGCATGGCTAGACATACCAGCTGTTCATCGCCCTGACTTCGATTTTATACGCAAACACTTGTCCGACCAACAATGCTCAGATATCAAGAACAAAGAATTCCGAGGCTCGATTTTATGGCCATACATCAACCAAGAGGATCTCACCAAGCCTAAGCTACTGCTTATGCTTCTCAATTCTTGCGGGCGTCATCTTCCTTCCCACTTCATCAGAGTTGACCATGAAGCACTAGCACTGGCAATACTCGCAAATCGAAGACGCTTTTCACAAGCACACGATATCTGATCTTGCCGAATTAGGCGAGCTTCTTCCAGGCAAGTTTACATACCCTGTTCAGAGGCGCCGCAATAAAGAAAATGTTGAGGTGCTGCGACGAGCAGAGGCGAATTTGGACGCTTTCTGGGCCAAGGCAGACCGATATCCTTACGACAGAACGGCAAATTTGCATGGATCTGCCATTGTCAAAATTCTTTCACAGCCACGTCGCATACAGAGAACAGCGAAATGGGTTGAGCCCACAAAGACAGCAAAGTTGAACAAGTCACCCAATCCAGAACAACCGCTATGGTCCTTATATTTCGGCATATCTGGTAATCGCGCCGACACAGAGGAAAGAACTCACCCCTACCCGCATCCAGCCAAGACGAAAGTCAAGACACGAGGGACTGCAAACCTGGTATCTGAGACAGAGGACGTCACCGAAGCGATCGAGCACACCACTCTCAACGATGCACAGCCAACTTTCTGTGTTGATCAATGAGCCTTGAAGGTTTTCCACACTCTGTTCTTCAACCCAGATGTCACATCTAGCCCGGGAGAAGTCCATTGGAATGACTCCTTGCATGCCTTGACTTCTGTTGGCTTCAAAGTGGAGAAGCTGTACGGATCGGTCTGGTAGTTTGCGCCATCTCGACTGGAGGTTGACGCTAGCATTCACTTCCATGAACCACACCCAAAGGGGAAACTGCCTTTTACTACCGCTAGACGGTATGGACGAAGACTGCATCGAACATATGGTTCGACTGGCGATTTGTTTGTCCTTAACAAGTGAGGAACTCGATTATGTACGAGTAGACTAGTGTAGCCTATACACAGAGCAGGAAATGAAAGAATACAATGAACTTTGAATTTTATCTATGAATGAAATTACACTAACATAAATCTAAACTATCAGGGGTTTCTGGGAGGTGCCTGCTATATTCTCCCGTCCGTGATGAAAAAGATCGAAACATTCTTCTTGGTTTCGGAACCACATTAACATCCTCATGTGTTGCTAATCTCGTCTGGCTGTCTGTCGCCGATCTGTCTTCTAGATGATATGTCCCGCCGCTGACTGTACTCGAAAAGGTGCCTTCAGCAATGACACCGCAATGCTTGTCCCGGGCAATTTTTCCGATGAGATCGGCCATAGACATTTCGATGTGTAATTTTACAATGTATGCGAGGGGGTGAAACTGCATATATCTGCAAGGAGTCAGCTGAATATCCTCCAACGAGAAAGCAACACGTACACAAATGTGTTTTTCAAGCTCATCATGGCAATGATGAGGACGTCCATACTAAGGGAAAAGCCAATAATAAACATGTTGAAATGCGTCAATCTCTTGTACTTTGTGAGGCCGTGAACAATAAGATTTTGGCGAACAATGTGAATGAAATAGAAATTCAAACAGCCGTCAACGATCAGGTAGATGACCTTTTCACATCGATCCCACCACTCGTTGATGTGTACCCATCGTTCAGTTATTTGTAGTCGAGCGGGAATCCAGATACAATAGACAGAGATGTTGACGGCGGTGATGAGAGTAGCAACGGCAATTTTTAGACGAAGGGCTTTCTTTTTATTGGTAAGGAGAATGCCGCATCGGTTGACGATGATTTGTAGAAGGAATTGGACCTGGAGGGGAGAAGTTAATTATCGCGGCTGGCGCGGAAGAGATCGAAATTCGTACCTGAAGAGCCCATGTTGTGACTACGAACAAAGGTCAGCTAAATGATATATCCAAAGCTAAACAAGAATAGTACTCACGAATTGTAAAGTAAAATGCAAAGCTGTAGTTGAAAAGTTTAGCCGACGCGCTTTCGTAGTGGAAGTGGAAGAAGAGGAACAACTCACCTCGGAGGAATAACATGCATCAAATGCAAAAAGCAGATAGCAGCAAATATTACGCAAACCAATATTTCCAACCAGACCATTATGATATAGGCATTTCGAAAGACGCGCCTCCCATGGCGCTGGTACACCTGGGCGCTCTGCTTGAGAGCCTTCCAAACGGTGAGCCAGCCAAAACCAATGGTGAAGCCCAAGGCGAGGGCAGCGATGACGATATCGGACTTTGTTACCTCCTGGGCCTTGTAGTGGGGAGAGAGGAGGGTTATCATGGCATGCCACGGGGAGAAAGATGTTGCTGCGCGATCATTTGCACGCGATATCTCGGGTGATGTTTTCCATGATATTGTTGGGGAAAGAAGTGGTAGAGGCAATGCAAGGGGAGACTATGACTATGAGCACATCAAATCCAAGGCAAAGGCAAAGAGAATAAAACGCCGGCTTCAACCCAAAAGAGTTACATGGCGTAGGGAACACGCGGATGCGATATGTAACGCGAGGTCAGTGATTGGGGAGTTGCTCAGATACTAATGGAAAGTCTCCTCATGCACGTCGCATCACCGCACTTTTTGGGTCCAATGTAGCTTATACGCTGGAGGGACTGTGAATATAGACCGAGGTTAATGTACATCTACCGTAGCATCATTCAACGGGCAGAACTCTAAAGGTAAGCTGCTCAGCTTGCTAGATGAGAAAAAGGAACAAGGTCTTCCCTAGCTTCCCCGCGTCGGCAGCTTCCAGGTAGAAAAACGCCAGGTCCGTTGATTGCCGGCAGCCGTTTCGATATTCTCGCCAATCGAGCGGAGGTGGCTGGCATCTCGAACTCGCCCAAAGCAGTACAACGACTCGCGCATTGTCCAAGAGTACAAGACCCTTTTCCTTTTCGATTGGAACCCAAGCACTGTACTGTATCGTCTCGTAATTTGCCATTTATCACATGAGATCTGCAAGGCTAAATGACAACTCAAGGGCAGATAATTCGCAGCCTCTGCGCACTATCAATTCAAGGGATTGTCTGCCGGCCAATTAGTGGTGATACCGGCTTTTGATCGACACTCTTCCCTTCAGAAATTGACGGCAACCTTCTCTTGGCATTGCCCGTGCGCTGTGAGGCTGAGACCTTTGCGCGAGTCAAGTAATGAGAGTTTATCGAGTTATTGGGCATCAAGTACGGCACAACACCCTCGCCACCAATAGAGACGTGGCCGTGTCAAGCCAGCCTCTTCCTCTCCCGTCTTGAACCTTTTTTTTTTTTTTTTTTGTATAATCTCAAACTTCCAGAAGGTTTTCGTAATGTGTGTTATGGCCTTTACCTTTTTACCAGAGAAGCCACAGCGAGCACACCGTAACGGCCACAAGTAATTCTCACGACAGACTAGAAACCCTTTATCGAGGCAATTATCTGTGAGGCTGACTTGGCTTGCACTAAGGTGAAGATGATCTCTCCCTGCAGCCATTCGGTGCTATTACCGACCCTTGATAGAGTTACTAGCGATTATCGTCTGTTTCCATCTCCTGCTAGAGTTTCAAGCCACAACTAGCTTCGCCGATTATTCGGATCGGCCTACCTAGGAAATGACGAGCGGTCAAGCTTCAGCTTCAGCTGAGTCAGGTGCTTTACTAGGTCGACGGTAACACGACAGATTCGGGTACGGCTCGTGCCGAGGAGTGTCTCCGCATCAAGTGGATTGTACAGGATAGTCTCCAGGAACCATCTCCTAGATAGATGATAGCCCTGCTAAACAATCGGACTAAGCGGGTCGTATGCACTGATCATCTTACTAGGGAGTCTTGATCGATGGGTTGGGCTTCAAGATATCGTCTTAGTCTGTGGGGTGTTGGGCTTGGGCATATTCCAGTGTCGAACGAGTAACACACTTGAGCTTTGTTCTACGGCAAGTTCAATAGCTACCGTGTCACATCGTCAGCCCGTCCTCAGACTACAGCGTTGTAACGCTAAGTTCTTAACTGATTCCCGTGTCTCATAGACTAGACGCAATGACGCCCTCAGAAGCTTCCTATTTTTAAATATGCTTTGGAAAGATAACGACTTGGTTGCCATCTTCAGCCTTAATTTCGTCCCGCCATTGTCAGAGGTTTGCAAACTATCAAAATCGATATAGACAGAAGTGCTTCAACGAGTCAAATCGTGAAAAAGCATATAGCGAGCCGTGACATGTTTGGAAACAGGGCGGTTACATTGCGTTGACAGCAAAATCCTTACCTGTACGCTGATACTGCATCCAATGATATAACGGGAGTCTGTAGTCTCCAAAATCAAAGATGCTTGAGCGTACAGGATGCAACTCTAACGCGGCGATCAGATATTCATTTCAGGGTCCCGTGCAGGCAAGTCCCTCAGTGTACTGTTGTCAGGTTGAACTATCTTACTCATACAGAAGGTTATTCTATCATTACCAGAAACAAATACCGAGATATATTGTGGGGGAATTGGGTTGCGCACCTTGTGACGTATCTACATTCCAGAGCCGTGTCTTTATAACGAGGCACTATACAAGATTGGTTCCACATTTTGAACGCTATAGACTAATATTCACGTAAACTGCCGGCCGGTACGGCGCTGATATTGAATGAAAGATACGATTGACCTAGGGACTATGCTTTTACTGCGATCGATATGGAGGGCATCCTTTTGTTTCCAGACATGGGGAGAACGTCAATGATATACGTATAAAAACAAGTATTCTTTGTTATTGATGCAGTCAGTACACTTCTGCGAGGCGTCGGCAAATCAACTAGTTACCCTCCATCTTACGATATAGGGCTCGGTGCCAGAACGTTATTGAGACTATGGCTTAATCAAGATCCGCGAAATAACATATTACATCACATTGGTCCTGTGGCATATCGAAGTCATTCGCGATGAAATAGTTCCAATATTTACATGCTGTTAAGGGGAAACGCTCGTATATGTGTAAAGAAGTCGTCTTGGCTGCGCTGGCCTCGCACCCTTTCATATCCGCAATTCATAATGTCGTGTTTATTTGCAGTTCGTGCCTCCGGGAATAAATTGACCATCAGAGTTCTGGCAGCCACATTTGCCATCGTTAGGGTTCCTGACGCAGCCGGTACCAACACCAGAAGACGCCCCGTTGTCGCTAGAAATAGTCAGCTTAAAATTCTCACAATATCCACGTATGAAGGTATAGAAACTTACTTCCAGAAGAAAGTCCAGTAGTCGGCATTAGTAGTCAGCTCTCCAGAAGTGGGAGCGGTGCACATGTAGGCCATGCAAGTTCCGTACGGCGCACCGGGGACGCGGTCATACTGGTGATCAACCTTGAAAACGGCAAAGGTTTGCTTGCCAGCAACACGGGTGTTGTGGGAGCATTCAGCGGCCTGGATGGCGTTTGAGGTCTTGGCGGCTAGTCGAGGTTGTCAGTTGGAGGAACTTGAAGCGTGTGGTTCGAAAGACATACGAGAACATCTGGGGCTTCTGGGGTATTTGCCCTTGGTGTTGGTGTCGGCAGGGTCAAGCGTAGCGGTGACGGCGCCGGCGATGGCCAGGAGAGAGGTGATGGTAGTAAGAGGATACATGTTGACTAGTTGATGGACTATCAAGTTCTCGATAGGTGTGACTGGAGTTTTTGCAACGAAAGGATGAGTTAGTTGAGCTACCAAGAAACACTAGTCTTTGAAGATTCGCCGGGGCCTTATATACTCCATCTCTTGTTCTCGAAACTCTTGTGGATATCTGGACGATTCATTCGGTGGATCACCCGCCCCTTGGTTAATTCTAGCGGTGGAAGTACAAGGGTAAGTGGCTCGAGCTCAAACATTCGAGTCACGAATAGACTAGATATTATACTGGGATTATAGAATGGCGGTGTTGGATATACAGGGGTTTCGTCCAGGTACGTGCATAGGCTACGAAACACCAGGTTCGGAAGACTCGCAACTGGTGGACATATTCGATCTAGGGCCGGGACTGCCGATGATCCGGCAAAACGGCATAGAGTGGGCTTTTTGTCATTGTTTCGAAACAGGGGCATATGGTTGGATGGTTTGCGAGAGATTGCTTTCATATTCGAGTTGTACTGGGCAATATACATAGGACGTCTCGAGTATAAACTCTATCTTGAGGATGCAAGATAATGCAGCTTAACTGCCAGTTTGGGAAGCATGTAGATTTAAAGATCAGATCATTAAATATTCCTAAGTGTTTCCTATTACGTACTTCGCTGGATCAACCATGTTTGTTATCATGTATTATATTAAAATGTTTAACTAACTAAGCTGAACTAACTAAACTACAAGTCCTCCACGTCCGCAGCGGTATGCGGATGAAACGTCTCAAAATTAAATGTCGACTTCTTGGTCTCACCCTTTGGCTCATACAAAATCTCCTCAGGGCAGCTACCCCAGCCACCAATGGCGTCAGTAGTTTCGAATTCACCGGATTGCAGTGATCCTGTAACGTTGAAGTGGTATCCAATCTCATGTAATCTCTTTCCCGTGCATCTCAATGTCACTCGAGCACCATGTTGCGCTTCCAGAGTGGCATGGATGTCAGCCAGCTCGTATGTCTTGGAGTACGAGGGCACAATGCCAGCATCTCGGAGCCACTCATAGGTTGGAAGGGATTTGTAGAGGGAGATGGCCCTTTGGAAATAGTGGACAGCTTCTTCCCCAACTTCATACTCGTTGAAGCACTCGGGATTTAGAGTGCTCAAGCATGTACCATGACCGGCCCACTGTTCAGCCCAGAGCTCGTCGTTGGTACCCTCGGCAGACACCCAGTACTTATTCATTTCCTCGATCGTGGTTTCGGCACCGGCGTGGTAGAGAATGTGTGTGATGTTTGTGTATGTGCGGTTGGTGTCGCAGTTGGATGGGAGGGAGCCGGGCCAAAGGCCATGAATCGTCCACGAGTCTGATAAGCAGGTTAGAACTAGTAGTACTTACACCTTTGGGTTTGAAACTCACCTAATGGTCCAGTTACAGGTCGAGTATCCCATACTTGAGACTGTAATAATCTTGCTGGGGAGAGAGCGCAACAGGTGCTGTCAAGAGAGGTATCGTCGTGGCACGCAAGTCGAAGTTTGTGAGCGTAAACATTTGGTGTACCAGCAAGTGCCAAGACAGAAGTGGCTGCTGTGATGAGCGATAGAATGTAAATTGAAGCCATGGTTGTTGCTCAAGATAGTTTGTTGTCTTGAACTGAGTTGCTTTGTGATTTGATTAATCGAAGTTCTCAAAAGCTATGAAGCTGACTTTATAACCCGACAAGACAACCTTTTGCAACAATAATATGAGCGATTTCATTGTCCCCAAGGTCGTACGACTAACTATTTGCTCCTAAGTTGAGAGCATCATAGAGATAGAGTTGTTGGTTTCGGGGCCAATACGAAAGCTAGAAACTGGTGATGTGGATGTGAATCACCAATCATTATTTCGAAATCGTTCAAAACACGTCAGCTACAGTCCGAATGCGTTCTTTAACGAGTGGTATTTGTCTTGGCTTTTGTGAGTTTGCGGGAGGTTGGGTCTAGCAAACTGACCCGTTACCCAATGCGGACTTTTTCACAACAAGAGAGTCGTGATAGTTTTGCCGATCCATACCAACAAAACAGCTTTTTGATTTTATATTAATACTTGCCAAGGTCTTGGATATGCAAGGGCCGGGCAGTGTATTATTCGCTACTCGTTTTCGTTGATCGCAACCAGGAACCGCTAGGTTTCACAATACCGCCTGACGGTCTCAACGCAAGCATATCGTCAATATCTCTTCACTCGATACGAGATCAGAATCGTCGATCTGGTATGCGGGACGGTCCGCATAGCTGTAGCTACCACAGAATGGCTGGTTGAATGGGTGATTAAGTGAAAGGCCCAAGCTCCTATGGCCACACGATAGCTGGGCCACCCAAAGCTTTGCAAACTATTTCCATCGTCATTCCAGAGATCACGAGTCGAACAAAGTTATTATCGGAAGATAAATGGGCTTTCAACCGGTTGTGGCACTAAAAATAGGATGTATGTTTACATGGATAACTAAGACTTTCACCTGTGCTGTACTCTTGTAATGTTCTCAGCTAAACATACTGACTCCATTTTCAAAGTAGCCGTGGCATGACCGAAATACCTTTACTGCACAAATTGTATCAGTGCGTATATCGTTCAATCATGGGTACACATCTGCAACCGATGTACAACTTGAAAACGGTTGGTGATGGATTCACTATGGCAGCAGAGTTCCTGTTTTCAACCATTCGGAGCCGAGTCTTGGCCAAACTCAACTGGTTTCCCGGCCACCAGCACCACAAAAGATCCCAAACTATCATAGGGTTCTAATAATCGGAATGTGATAACTTTGGTTCACTTAATAAGGTTGGGCATAGCCACGAGGTTAACGGCGGGAATAACCACCAACTGATCAAAGCCTGAATAGGGCATTTCAGCTCACAAAGTGATTGAATCATGAGAGTACTCAAAACCGGAAGCGCGGGGCATTTAGGCTATTTGAAATTGTGTGGGGAATGAAACGTCATGACTTTGACGACTGGAATGCGCTTCGGTCGCTGAATCAACCTGGTCTCTGGAGTTTGAGGTGAGCGTTTGGACTCGTTGGAGAATGACTGTATGCGCCCGTTGAGGCTCTTCAACGGTCTCAACTCATGACAAGTTCATGGAATCAAGTTTATAGACTATCATGAAAGATTGATCACGACTCAACCGCCCACAAGGAGGCTCGCGTTACATTATACCGAAGCCATGCAGATCAAGGATCTCGCTCCTCCCACTAGCTCGGACCGACAACCGGGTTCGCCTGGTGTTAAAGAGGGGAAATGAGGAAAGAATGAGATGATTATATAAACCGATCATTAACAATATCTCCTCCGCTGCTTCTCCGCATCTCTTTTCTCATGATGTTATGGTGATGTTGTTCAAAATGCAGTTTCGCGGCCTCTTGACGAGTGTCGTGTGCCTCTACGCCTCATTGGCTTCTGCAGATAACTACAAGTCACAACACGAGGCTCCTCAGTTTTACAACTCAGCAAGCCATCCAGGCGCAGACCCCTACGTTCTTTACGACTCCAAAAGCGGACAGTACTATGCGTACTCAACCGAGGGAGCTGATCCAGAGAGTCTCTTTGCCATATACAGCAGTCCCGACCTCTCAACGTGGCACAAACATCCAGGTGGCGTGTTGAAAGCCTGCTACGATGATGAAATGAACCATATCGAGGGCGGCCAAGCCTGTTGGGCTCGCGACTGGCTGTGGGCTCCGGAAACGTACTATAACGAAAGGACGGGATGGTACTTTTTCTTTTTCGCTGGACGTCTGCGCGAGGACTTGGCCAAGGATTATTTTCGATACTCTGAGTTTGAAGAGCCGTCTAAGATTGGAGTAGCAGTATCACGCACGCCGACTGGGCCTTTCAAGGAAATCGAACCTAAGCCGATGGATTACTATCCCTTTGATCCTGCTTATCACGACGTCAATCTCATCATGGATGAAGAGCAAATGATGCCTCCTCAGAGCCTCGCCGAGGGCAGAACAGCGCCAAAAGGCACTTACATTCCCACCATTGATGTAAACATCTTCTTCGATAAGGATAGTCGCGTCTACCTCTACCTCTCTCGTAATGCCTACCGAAACTGGAACTGGGATAAGGACTTGGGAAAGTACATTGAAGAATCCAATATCATTGTCGTTGAGATGGAGCGAGACTGGTGGGATGATCCGAAAGCATCGACGATGCCTCAGATTATAGCCTCACAACGAAACATTCACGCCAAGGATGCGCCAGAGTTGCCCCGGAATATCACATCTTACAATGGTACTGGCGAGATTGGTCAACCTCCACGCAAAGACGGTTGGAAAACTGTCATCTCATACGGTGCCGACCCCCAGGAATGGGAGAACTTCCATGTCGACGACTATGAAAAGAACAATGGCACAAAGAAAGATCGTCGCTGGGCAGAAGGAAGCACTGTCATCAGACGCCCTGGCAAGGATGGGAAGCCCGTTTATTTACTCACTTATAGCGCCAATAACTACGAAGCATCCAACTACGGCGTTGGCTTTGCGACTGCAAAGTCTCCGTTTGGTCCGTTTCGCAAATCATCGAATAATCCTATCCTCTCTCAGGAGCCCGACGCCAAAATTCCAATCTATTCGACAGGCCATGGTAGTATCGTTGCATCACCTGCGAAACACAACAAAAAGATTCGCGCGCAAGATGTCATTCTTCGAACTCCTCCTGGATCTGAGCTCTTCTATGTGCATCATGGTCGTAACAGCACGACAAACGATCGATCGATCTATACTACTCGCATGACTCTCGATGAGTCAGCTGTTTATTTTGGCTCGGATGAAGCACTCAGTATGCATCTGACGTCTCTTGATCAGCCTTTGCCAAAGAACACATATCCGATCAAGATGGAAGCTAGATGCTCCAGGGCAAGAAAAGGCCGACACCAATTTCATGTTCGTGTCACTTCGAAATCTGAAGGCTCTTTTGATATTCTTGAAGGATCCAACAGAGTTGTTGCTCTTCCCGGGGACAGAGTGGCGACGTCTACACGAGCTGATAGGCGCCAAGGGTCATTTATTCTCACATTCAGCGATACTAATATCAGGCGACTAGCGTATCAGCGGCTGAGCGTAGATGGGAGTTGGAACACTGTTGCAAAGAAACAAGTGACTTGTAAATAACGCTGGCTTGATCTAAACATACATATCAACAGAGTAGCTATATACAATATGCAAAATATGCATCCTAAAGGTTCTTTTCGGCGATGCGTTTATTCACAGGCGAGGGGTCTATAAAAACCTCCATGCGGTAGCATTTTAGCTTCCCTTCGTCATCCTTCCTCATAAACATAGTAGAGAGCGCGGGAACTTGAATTGTATCTTTTTGCGGGTCATCACCTTTGACGAGGTACCGAATATCGCAACGATGGTAGATGCAGGGACTGACATAATCTGATGCTATCAGCAGATAGAAGGTAGATTATAAGAGAAGAAAGAACGTACCAAACTGTATAGTATCATGATCTAGCTTATCGAGTTTGCTCCAGACTTTCCTAAACATCTACAGGCAGTTAAGTACTTGTAACAGATCGATTCGCAAAAAGGAACACTACCTCTCGAGCAGCTGAACCTGTAACCGCATGATAGTTGGCGAATTTTATAGTGGCATCTTGAGTGTAGAGATTATCAAGCCATGCATCTGCATCAAGTCTTGAACTGTAAATGTTATTCTAGAGGCTGGTTAGTAATCAGATCTAGGTATTGTGAGTCCATTTACCTCAAGAAGCCAAGCTTCGACTTCTATCCCTGTAAGCTCTAGCTTTGACGACATTTTAATCTTCGAGCAGGCGTTCATCACGGCGATGTGATTTTGATTTTGATTTCTGAAGTGCGGTGTAGCCAAAAACTTATAGCCCCCCACTGCCAGCTGGACTGTGGAACTAAATTTACCAGGGGCCTGACTAAGCTGGAGAATATGATAGCAGGACTGATAGCTTCATTGATAACATGGCCACTATATACTCATCTCAATCGTTTCAGGTTGGTAGGTTTGTGTGGCTCCATGTGGTATCCTGTAATATTTAGTCCAGCATCAATTAGACTGCTACAGCTAACAAGGCATTGTCTTATACTTGTAGATGGTACCTGAAAGCGTGTGTACAGAACTGACAATAAATTGAATAAAACAAAAACTATATTGACAATACGAAACCCCCTTTATCTACTTCATCCTCATCTTCCTATCTGTGGCTATATTACAATCTTGCAACTCCTCCTTTTTCACTATTTGGACTATTAATCAAACATCTCTAGTTGGCACCGCAGTAAGCTCCAGCATAGACAACCTTGGTGACAGTAGGTGTAGGTGCAGCAACAGTAACAACAGAAGCGCCAGCACAAGAACAAGCAGTGAGATATCCCTGCTGACCGACGCAGTCACTGGCATAGGTAGGCAGAGACTTGGTAACATAGACAGTGCTGAAAGGATCGTTGGTTAATCAAGCATAAACAGTAGGCTCTAGAGGACTAACCTGGGCGCAGGAGTGGTCGTGACCTGGAGGTAGGCCTCGCACTCAGCCTTGTAAGAAGCGACAACAACAGGACCACGGAAGCCGGGGACGACGGCTCGGGCACAGTTGTCACCGCATCCAGAACGCTCCTGCAGCTCCTTGGGGATGCCTGCGGCGGCCATGACGGGGGCAATGAGAGCGGCGATGAGAGTGAACTTCATGGTGACGGTTTGGTTGGTGATCTTGTGCTTTGACAAAGAAGGAAGTTTGGAATGATAAGTAGAATGTGTTTGAATGTGAATGTTATGATCCTGTTAATTCATATCTTAACGAGGACCCCAGGTCCTCTTTATACTTGAATCTGCATCTCAGCTCGAGTATAACTCGGCTTCCAACGAGCACCTTCCCCCTGAGAAATCTGACTAGACCCCTATACAAAACCCAACGGTCTCAAAGAAAACGTCTAGCATCATGAGGTTATCGCCATTGTTCATCGGCTTTACTACGAGTTTCCATACTAGCGCATCGTTGGGAGCGTTTTAGCGATACATAAACGCCACAAGGCCAACCGTCAACAGTCGAAGCCCCTTTCGATGGGATTCTAGATTGCACTAGGACTTACGAAGCACAAACAATTGTGGACTGGAAGAAGGAAGTAAAACAATGGTTTCCAGAATTGGACGTTGTCCGTCAGATCGCATGACGGTTCTGGGCTGAAAAGGTGGAAATTTAGGGGGAGACTATCTAAACTTGTTTTCCACGTCTCGGCCGGATTTGGACGACGGGTGGGTTTAGAAGCCAACCAGGTTAGACAAGACCGTTATTGATAATGCCACAATGGGAATGAGGCCAGCCATGGTCAGGGGTTTGCTTGGCAGACACACCGCTTCGTTGAAGCTAAGCATGCAAGGCTTTATAGAAGTGTAACGGTCTCGGGACATTGGATGGCAATGATTCTAAGAGAGAGGGGGGATGTAGACGATGTATTGGGATAATGGCATCGTAGAGATCGTTGATTGATGGAAAGGAGAATAGAGGATAGGATAAGTGTGGTATATGAGGTTACTATTGGAGAAGAACACAGCCATGATGTTTCGCCCAAGCAAAGCATCAATGCCTGGCTCTTTTACTTCGAGTCAGCCAACTCTGTCCCTATCTAAGCCACGGCATCTATATACAACGCTACTTATTAAGAAGGTCAAGAGAACAATACCTACTCTCAGCTCAACCATCCATACCATCTCGAATCCGTAGAAAGTTGACATATCTCTCCAGAGTCCATCGGCGAGATTGCTTACCCCATACCGCCATGGGCAGAGAAAGCATGAGGATGACAAAGCTCAGAACACCCAGCTCAATAAAAGTGTTCTGCAGACCAGTGTCAAGCCAATAGCTACAGACAAAAGTGAAAATAGTAGCGATGGTGTTGTTGATAACAGCGACACCAACCATGCCTTCGAGAACCATATCTGGATAGCTGTCGGCAAGATACGTGATGCTCAGATCGCCAGCGCACCCATAACCAAAGCCGATGAAACCCAAGGCTACGTAAGGTACAGGCCAGTCCCACCCCTGGGCCGATCCAATGCCAAAGAGCCACATGCCGAGAGGGAAGACAACAACACAAAGAACCATGGGGTAAAGACGGAACTCAGCTTCCATAATCCCCTTGTTACGTCTAGCCATCCAAAGAACAAACTTGTCACTGCAGTATCCACCGTAGAAACAGCCAATGACGCTTCCAATCAAGCAAGGAATGTTCATGTTCCCAACAGCAGCATCGCTGTAGTTGTACGGCGCTTCTACCCAATAGTCTTCCTCGACGGTGAGGTAGAAGGACAGAGCAATGTTCTGCATTCCCCACTGCAGACCAGCGAACCAAACTGCGGGAAAGGAAAAGATGCGCATGGTATGCCACAGGCGACGAACGTACTGCTTGAACCCTGTTCCGCGCAGGTTGGACGCTGGGGTGACGAGGGCGATGCGCTGCCAGTATGACTTCTTGCGCGCAAATGACTCCGAGAGTCTGTTTCGTTCAATCTGTGCGCGTCGGTCAGAAGAGACGTCTTGGGCAACCACTGCCTCCTCATCTACAGGCGAGGGAGCAGACTTCGTCGTCTCCTTCTCATGATGAATCGGAAGCGGCGGAGAAACACCTCCAACATTGCCTTGACTAGTGTCGCGCTCCTCTGCGTGCTGGAAGTCGATGTAGCGATTGCGCTCAAAGGCGGTCTCTTCTAGACCAAAATAGAACAGGACCAGCGTGAAGGCCGAGGCGATAGCGCCCATGTGGCCGATCCACCTCCAACCGATATTTTCAGCGAGATGGCCTCCGATCAAAGGGCCGACGTAGGTACCGACTGTGGTCGCAAGCGTATACATGCCCAGCGAGGTACCGTTCTGGTGCTCGAACCAAATGTCAAGCAGAGACAGCTGCACAACTGCCTCGGCGACAGACTCGGAGGCCCCGACAAATAGCTGAGACCAGATTGTGTCGGACGTGTTGCGCAGATGACCGAACCAGATATTCCCAATCAGGCCCCATACTGTCCCTACCAAGTAGAGAATGCGCCGTCCGTAGAGATGTGTCGCCGGCGAGCTTAACAAGGTCCAGTATCCTATCGCAACAAAGAGAACGCCTGCGCCCGTGTTGAAGACATCGTAGCTAATGCCATACTGTTCATTAACGCCTACGCTCGCTGCGCCGGCATTATTGGAGGTTGCGGCCGTCAGGGCAACGATGTAGCAGACGAGGAACGAATGCCAGATCTTGCGCTTGAGGCTCCAGTTCAAGGGATCGTTGGGCGACTGGGTCGGCGGGGGGACGAGGATGACATCGCCGTGCTTTTCGATGCTTGTATCGGTCGAGACGGCGCTTGCCCATTCGTCGGTGAAGAGACGTCTTGTGCCCGGGAGGACTTCATGGAGATCGTGAGCAGAGGAGACCAACATCAGCAGTGATTTGCTGGCTGCGGTTGTAGTGGTGTGATTGTCGTTAGGCAAACGGCTCCTTGGGGCCGCATTCACTCGCGTTAGGGAGGATAAGTATGGATATGAAAGATAGCAATCGAGAGTCAGCAAGACATTGTACAATTTCTGGTATAGTTCTCGTCAAGAGAAGAAGATATACTGTATGTAGTAGAGTGCTCACCCTCTCCCATACATGGGAGGAAAATTTTGTCTTTATATGCCCAACATGTCGCATAACTCAAGCACCCCCGTCGGGCCGCAATGGACATGCCGGAGCGATGCCTCAAAGGGCAAAATTGTGGTACGTTACAACAAGCGGGTTTAACCTCTTGATGTCATGGTAAAAAGTCGAGGTTTTTGGTGTGCGAAACGGCACGCGAGTTCCGTGATGGAGTCTGGAGATAAAGATCGGGTATAGCATTGGATGGGATAATCCCCTAGCTTCGCTTAGCTTAGCTTAGCTTATCCTTTAGCTGCTTTTCCGCGACGCGTTTTAGCAACCACTATCATGGTGAGAGGAGAATAGATGCTACAATGGTTGAATCGATGAGGTATCATACGCGTAGAATAGAGCAGCATATCAGCTGTTCTCGGAACGGCTGTTTTGCGTGGAATGCTCCGTGTCAAACAGCCATTGACAAATAGACTTGTCTGCTTAGTCATATCTCGGAATGACCCATTAGACGGCCTCGCCATGTGCCAATAGCAGTACATCAGACTCCCTATGTACAGTTGAGATCAACAAAATTTAGAAACGTCTTCGATACGGATCAAGCTTTGATCGAATCGCATCACAATGTCAGCACATGCATCTCCATTCACTTGCTACAGTCAACGCTGAAAAAAGCCCGCATGGCCCAAGCCCTCTCCAGGACAAGGGCGATAACAGCCTGTTATCACCCAACGGATATGAATCAACCTGACTCTGCCCCTAGTTACACTTTCATTGGGCTAAAATTTACATCGCTCTCATTAAAAATACATCGTTACTGTGGTATCAAATGTCCTGTTTTCCCATATCCATCTCAGCTGCACCCAAACTACACCATCAAAAAATCCACATTCAAATCTTTGAGCTTTTGTACCCAGTTCATCACTCCTTCTCTGTCCGAGTCATTCTTCCATAAAATCTGTAGCGTATCGATAGCGGAATAGAGGAATCCCCATGGACAAATCGCTGCTACCATCTTTAATCGATCCATAACCCACGCTCGGCTCTCCGGAGTCGTTGCCGTCGTTCCATATATAAAGGTGGGCCATCCTGTGGCCTTAAAGTTTGGGTCATCGTCTGGTAGGGGTAGGAGCGTCTCGTAAAGATCCTGGATAAGTGTTTTGCACACTGGTTCCGGCATCCTGGCCCTCAGTGCAGGGGATGACTGGATGATGTAGAGGCAAGTCGCCAGTCTGTGCGCGGAGCCAGTTCGGCATCGGCTCCAAAGGGCAGCTTCATTGGAATTTGGCATTCCATCTTTTGCCCACTTGAGAAGGTCAAGGCTCTGCGCGCGATCCAATAAATTCGTAAATTCGGTCAATGCTTCACTATTGGACACAGTTCCCTCTTTCTCAGCTTGCAGAAGCTGGGCCGTCTCGCGAAGAATATCGAGTACTTCTGCAGGGCAGCAGAAAAATGAATTGTTGGTTCTAGCCAAGGTTGACTTGACTTGATTTGGTGCAAATGATGAGGCCTGTATGCCAGGCGCTGAGGGGTTGAAAGATAAACTCAACGTGCAATATCTGTATTGTAACTTGTTAGACGCTAATGTCAATGATAATGAGCACTTCTACTCACACATAACAGTCCGCAATGATATAATCCCGCAAGGTCTCATCAAAACTCGCGTAAGGCTCAATCATATTCAAAAGTTTCTTGGCGCCTTCAAGATGTGGCCGCCAACTTTGCCAGCCAGACTCGATCAGCTCTGAGTTGATAAGAAATAACACAGTAGCGAGAACGACATCGGCTCCGATTGAGTCAATATTCCGCAGAGCTTCAGGCATAAGTTGCAGCCCTTTTTGTTTGGCGACGAGGGCATCCATGAGCAGTTTCTTTGGTGGCTCTTTTCTTTGATATGAATCAGGACTCAGCCATGGTCTTGATAAATTACACATGTGCGCTGCGGATACTGCGATGATGACTTGTTGTAAGAAAGGGTGTGCGTTGGTGAGCATTAAAAGATTGCGGAATGGGTTACTGTCGGCTTGGTCGTGAGCAACCATATCTAGGCAGACCCGAGACGAGACTGAATTCATGATTAGCATTATGAATTAATGAAACTGTGCGAGACCCGGAGTCGTACAGTAATTGAGATACCATCTTTGTGAATGTGACATGTCCTGGTATAAGGGATCGACTAGTGCCCATGGGGAGGAGTTTGGTGAGGTTGGTGAAAGAGGTTGCCACTCAGGAGATTTGTCGGGAACGATAAGTTGATTTTCTTGAGGCGGCACTAAACCCCATTCACCCGGCTCAAAGCCATTTGTATCGAATGAACCCATCTGCATATCCGAAGGTATATCGATGGAGATTCCCATCTCACCTTTCTTGGGTAACCGACACACAGAGGCACTCGAGCTCTGACCAGCCAACTTCCCCCGAGTGGCAACGGACCCCGTCCATAGAAAGAGGCGTCCATAGCCAAGACACTCAACGCCCCTGGAAGTGCATTTTGCGCAGTGCGGAATTGACTTGTCACAGCGTAGTCGAGCACGGCGACAACTGTGACATGCCTTCTTGGCCGTATGGACGTTTTTCGAAGTGATGCTGTCGCTGGCGGGGGGCGACGATGACATCGGATATCCGAGTTGAGGCTCCTTTTCAAGCCTCCACTGCGTCTGCTTATTAAGACAAACAGGCAGCCGATGTGTCTGTTATTGTCCAAAGAGAGAAAAGTGAGCGAAATCAAAATCTCACCCAAAGAAAGAGCTATTTGTTGATATAAATGGCTATAATTCGTTAATCCTGGGACTCTTGGTTCTGGTTTTCGTAAGATGTTTAGTTGATTTTGGATCTCGGGGGTCAGGCGGAATCTTGAGGAAGGGAATAGTTATAAAATTGGTGCCTGAATTGCCAGGCTGATAATCGGCTCAAGCGGAGGAATTCCAGCGCAAAGAGTCTCGAACACTCACCTTTCCTAGAATAGTAGATGCCCTGTGTGCGACTTGGAGTTTATCCTTGTTCCGGTGACACGAGGTCTACCCCACACTATGTTCGCACCTACTATGTGAACTATTGAACACTGGAATCGCAAATACTTTTTACTAGGTATGCACTAGCTATGAGCATTAAAAGCTTAGAAATGATAGATGTGGCATAGGAGCCTTATATTATAGTTGGAACATGAAACCTTGCAGAGTATGCATTAATTGCACAAAACTATTGCTGTAAGTCAACCAACATCGACAGCCTTAACTAATCCTTTCTCATCAACGTTTCCTTTCCACCACAGGACCTCAAGAGGAAAGGGTAACTGACGTCTGTAAAAAGGCCTTGAGCCGGTCGCATAAGCTTGATATCAAGAGAAGGGGGGGTAATCAATAAGGACAACTTTCTTGTACGATAGGGACATGATGTGGTAACGGCAGGTTTTGAGACAGCAAAGCGAGAATGCTCGCTCGTAGAGCCTGAGGACGAGATGAATTACCTTGAGGACATTCTTAGAGACATGAGCTTCCGTGGTGGCGTACGGATCTTTCAGGAGTGATGGGCTCGGGATATTCCATGCTATAGTCTAATAGTGGGGTGAATTAAATGTATATCTACTTTTGTGTATCAACGCAGAAGCTTGCCAGCAGTTTTGCAAGCTATCTAAGTAAGAAACTACTCTAGTATCAATTAATTAGCACTTTCGGCCAACGTCAAAGGTCGAGTCGCTGCCATCCTCAGAAGCATCCATGAATCGACCAAAGACATAGAGCTCAACATCAACAACATCCCTTCGAAATTCCTTGGCGACCGTACGACGAAAGAAGACCCGCTTAGCCCATTTATAACCCTCAGCACCCGCGAAAAAGACGCCTACAGCAATGAAGATGACAGCCCACTCCCAGTCGATAGGACCGTGCATAAAGACAACTCGGTTGATGACGGGGATGTATAGCGTTGGGGGAATAAGGACAAAGCTCATGGTGACGGACCAGAAGAGGAAAGGGTTCTTCCATAGGCGTCTCGTCCAAGCCTTGAAGCTGCCTCCCTTCTCAAAGATCTCGGCGAAGAATGATCGACGGAAATCGACGAGTTGCCAGGCAAAGAGTAGAAAGACCCATGTCATGGTAGTAAAAGCCGTTGACCTGGCTGCAAAGACTGTCTCGCAAGATTCGGAATAACTGCTGTTACAGTCATGCCCTAGACCTTGCTTGTTGAAGCCAAAGAGAACCACGACGGAAGATCCGAGGATGCTGATAAGCATGAGAATGCCGTAGGATATCATGTCGGCGAGAAATTCGGGAGTGAAAACACCGTACTTGAGCTGTTTATGAGGTTAGCAATGATACGAACAACATGCATCATGGAAGAGTTGACTTACACTTTGAGGAGGTCGGCGGAGGATATCAGGACTCGCTTGCTCAAATCCAAGACCGGTCTCAGTGAAAGCTCCGGCGACAAGCAACATCCAGATGATCTCCACAGGGGTAAGGACAAAGATAGAAACACCACTATCGTCCTTGAACGACAGTCCTACTAAGAGACTGATAACAAAGGCGACATTGGCAGCAAGCACATGAAGAATGAACTTTTGAATGTTATCAAAGATCCGTCGGCCCTCTTCGATAGCATTGAGAATCGATGCAAAGTTATCGTCGGTAAGGATGATATCAGAAGCCTCCTTGGCAACGTCTGAGCCGTTGAGGCCCATCGCAATACCAACGTCAGCGCGCTTCAAGCTAGGACTGTCGTTGACTCCATCACCAGTCATGGCGACATAGCGACCACGGCGATGCAATGCTTCGATCATGCGAACCTTTGTAGTAGGCGAGCATCGGGCTACAACCAGAGGTAATTCGGGCATTGCGTCAAGTTGATCGTCGGTAAGGTGGTCAAAATCATGCGCCGCCATGACCATAGTGTTTGCAATGTCAGCGCGGATAAGTCTCATCCTGTCAGGCGATGGGATAATGGCGACATCAGCAGCAATAGCTCGAGCCGTCTCGGGGTGGTCACCGGTGAGCATGTGCACGCTGATACCAGCCTTCTGGCACATCTGTACACTATCGCGTGTCTCAGGTCGGGGAGGATCATAGATACCGATGAGGCCGCGGAATACCAGGTCCTTTTCGAAGTCGGATCGATTTATGGGTGCTGATAGATCCTCGGGTAAGCCTTCAACGGGTGACCTGCTAGCAAGAGCGAGGACTCGAAGGCCAAGACGGGCGAAAGCTTCCATGTTTTCCAGGATGGCCTCTTTTGCAGCATCGTCAAGATGCTTGATATTTCCAGATTCTTCCATCGAAACGCAACTGCTGATAACGCGCTCAACTGCACCCTTTGTGAAGATATGCGTTTCGTTAGAGATTGTATCGCGGAAGATGACCGACATCTTCTTGACGTCGGAATCGAAGGGAAACTCGGCGAGTTGCTTCCATCGAGGGCTCGGACCAGAAGATAGAGACATGCGGTTCCAGTTGAATCGAGTCGCAAAGACCTGAATAGCAATCTCAGTAGGATCGCCTTGCACAAGCCACTCTTCAGGGCCGCCATTTCGGCTTCCCTTCTCCACGGTTGCCAGGTTTGCAAGAGAGGCGATATCCAGATAGTGCTTGAGTCCCTCGTTGCTGTTGGGCTCATCATGGGGGTTGACAGAATGTGACTTTGACTCTGCACCAGGGGGAGGTAATTCCCTTGGTGCAAAAGGCGCGTAGTCAATGTCACCAACCACGGGGTTGTAGGGCTCGTTCGTGGAGGCAACTGAATATGTGCCGTGTCCAGGAAGCCAGGCCATTCTCACAACCATCTTCCCTTGTGTTAGAGTGCCGGTCTTGTCGGAGCAAATATCTGGTTCATGTATTAGCCATCAAAGATTACTATACACTGAAGAGCAGCCAAAGCACTTACTGGTAACACCACCAAGAGCCTCCAAGCTCTGCATATT
The DNA here is from genome assembly GCA_021655865.1 of Fusarium guadeloupense. Lineage (NCBI taxonomy): Eukaryota > Fungi > Ascomycota > Sordariomycetes > Hypocreales > Nectriaceae > Fusarium > Fusarium guadeloupense. The sequence continues at coordinate 50,927 of JAJJWM010000626.1, forward strand.
TCTCACAACAACCTTGCGGCTCACCATCTGCTTCGTTCCGGCTGCCATGGTGATAGTCAAGACCAAAATCAGGGACACGGGTAGAGTTCCCACGGCTGTCGCAACAGCATAAATGATGACATCTTTCCGCGGATCAAACTTGTTGGCGGCCAAGACGATGATGGCACACACAATAGCAAAGGCGAAAACGTAGAGAAACAGTCGAGATAGCTTCTGCTGCAGCGGAGTGCCAACGTTAACACCCAGAAACTCGCCAATGCCGTCGGCAACAGTCAAAAGCCACTTGGTAGCATGGGCACCAAACGATGCATTGCCGTTCTCATCGCGCTTGACCTCTCGCTTCTTCCGTCCAGTTTCCTTGAGAGCTGCTGCAATAGCTCCAATCTCAGTAAAAGCTCCGGTGGCAAAGACGACGCCCTTTCCGCGACCCTTTGTGACAATGGTGGAGCTGTAGCAGACGTTGAGACGATCGCCAGGGCCGGTGTCGTCGTCAAACTGCATCGCAGGGTTCTTGCGGACAGGAAGAGACTCTCCCGTGAGCAAGGCCTCGTTGGTCTCGTAATTTGAAACTTCTAGAAGTCGGATATCGGCTGGCACAGAGTCGCCCATCTTGAGGTCGATGATGTCGCCAGGGACGATCTCGCTCGTTTGAATGGTGATGGTCTTGCCCTCTCGGAAGACATTGGCTGTTGGTTGACTGAGTGACTTGAGAGAATGGACGGTTCGAGCTGCTTGTAAGTCTTGGAAGAAACCTATGATGATGTTGAGGAGGATAATGAGTGCGAGTGCGCCGCCCTCGATCCAGGCTTGAATTCCGAAACTGGCGGCGAGTGCTAAGATCAAGACCTACAAGGGGTCAATTCACACTTAACTCACTGTGAAAGAGTCTTAATCAGAACTTACCAAAGTCATACAATTGCAAATCTGAGCCAAAAATATCTGGATAGGCTTGACACCTTCTTCCTCTCCTAGATCGTTGGTACCATACTCGGCGAGTCGTTGAGACGCTTCAGCAGCCGTCAACCCGGTGACGGGATTAGTGCTGAGCTCTTGAACCACTGCATCAGGCGGTAAAGCATGCGCTGGACGCGACAGAGGCTTGTTGGATTGGCCCGATATGTGGCCTTCCATGTCTGGAGGATTCTTGGCCGGAGACATGTTAAGCAATGTGAGTTATGGAATAGATCTAAACATCAACAAGCCGAGGTGTGGTCAATATTAAATACTAAGATAAATCCTCTTTTCCATCGAATTCTCCATTAGATATACTCCACTTAAAATTACTTTGTAATGTACGGAGTATGGCCGTGGGAACTGGATCGCCTCGATGCTGGCGATTAAGTCGTTGTGAATTACCCAATATGAAAGCCAAGACATCTGTCGGTCAGCGAAACTAAGCCAATTCAAGTAATTTCAACCATACTGAAGAGCCTCGGCTTGTTAGTACCAAAACAGGTAGAGAAACACGAACTTTGTGTGGGGACCCATGCAAATTTTGGCTTCGAAAGCGGCTTCGGGCCCCGAGGTCTCCGTTACCTCGGGATAAAACTCTATGTAAGGAAATGCTACGTAGTAGGAATGTCATAGCACTTTGAACACCTCCCTCCGCTCATAAATGACTGCCAAGACTGGAGTACATAATATCTGTGACTAACATCTCCGTTGGTTCATTCTCATGACAAGATGAACAAAATCAATAATTTAGAACATTGTAGAGCTTATATTATTTTAGAATCGGGAGTGGAAGAGGCGTTTTAAGTATGTACAGTTCCGTGTCATCATTATTATTGTTATAATAACAGTCGGTGCGAACTAAATAAGGTTAAATATTAAGAATTAAGGTTAATTACTCCAGCAGACCGCCGAGATTCTATGACACCGAAGCCCCATAAGAACCATGATGAAATATTCCACCTTTCGTAAGATAGAAATACCATCTGCATTTTGCATTTGTCCATGTCCGAGAGCCGTTGAATGATGACTACTAACGTAAATGAATGCTATTTGTCACTTTCACAACGGATCAAGTGAGCGTTAGCAATCAAGAGTTGCTGAACCTTTTTACAATGATGGCCCTCTGCAAAACATGTTGTGTTTATGTATTTGATACTGATAACCTGTAAACCATTTACCAAAGCCTACCGCCACTGCTTCGTTTCTGGATCGAGGGCTTCTTTTTGAGCCTTTTCCCAGCCCTCAACAACACTTTCCTTCCTTTCCTTAGATCTCGGCACAATTCTAGCTGGAAACTCCTCTGGCATACATACAAAGCCCTGTGTTAGCTTATCCGGGTCTGGCAGAATAGGCTTGCCATTCTTGTCGAGTGCAGGTTCAATGTTGAATGCCCATAAGATTCGGGAAATACCAAGGAACAAGCTTCGCTCAGCAACATGAATTCCGGGACAGATACGTCGGCCTGCTCCAAAGGTGAATTGGTCTCGCTTTGACGCATCTGGGTTTGCGGCGGCATCTGCAAGACTTTGATAGTCATGACGATACCTTTCTGGATCGAACTCGCGCGGGTTAGGATAACGCTCAGGGTCCATGTGGATTCCCCACACATTGTTCAGAACGCCAGCACCTTTGGGGATAACGTAGCCGTTGTATGTATCATCCTCGGTAACCGCGTGAGGTACAGCTCCAAGAATAGTGGTGGGCATCCATCGGAGTGTCTCCTTCATACATGCGCGCACGTATTGGAGGCTCGATTCGTCGTCCATGGTCGGCATACGGGTATTGCCTACTACGTCATCCACTTCCTGCTGCGCCTTTCGCTGAATCTCAGGGTATAACAGCATGGCCTGCACGAAGGCGTAGAGTGTGCTAGACGTGGTATCTGATCCAGCTTCGAGAAGCGTTCCGGAAATGTAAGCGGCCTGATCATCGTCGAAGCCATGTTTCTCTTGCGCCTCGGCGAGACCAACGCAAAAGCAAGGCTTTATGGTACCCTCAGCAATGTCGCGTTTGGCCTTTAGCCAATGGCTGAGATACAAAGACTTCTCCTTCTGATGGAGCTCTTTGGCTTTCTTCTGCAGCGGCAAAAGAAAATCGGGCAACTTCCTGAGAAATGGGAATGAGTCGAGAAGAGCGGCGACGCCGGTCTGGTTGAGCTCTGCAAACTCGGCGAATCCATCGAACAACTGTGTCATCTTGGGATCCTGGTAAATTGGCGAACGCCAACCGAAGACCATGGTTGTTGTAAGTGCATTGGAGTATCGTCGGATGTGTTGAAGAAAATGATCGGGCTGAGCTATCATGTCGTATAGCATCTGTTTGTTCTCGAGGTCTTGGTATGGCACATAGCTTTTAGCAGCCGTTACATTCAGGAGCGAGTGCACCATCTTGCGGAACTTGTAAAGGTTAGCTGATTTTATCTTTATGTGATATCCCTGTTGCTCTTACCGATCTCCAGGTTGGACCATAGCCCTGTACGTATGGTTAGCTTGGATTGAAAGCACTGTTAGAATTACAAGTGACTTACCATCATCAATAGCCGGAGACCACCGCTACCGAGAGTCTGGCCAACATACATCTCTTGTCTGTGGGAATAAAGCGAACTTTTCTTGTCCAATAGGTCTTTAACAGCCTGGGCACTCGACAAGACGATGAAGGGCTTGGTTCCTAGGATTAGACTGTATACAGGCCCATATTCATCCGCCCACTTTCGAAACTGAAGGTGAGCATCTCGCTTGGGCATCTAACTCTTGCTGTTAGCGAATCTTTTGATAGAACAACGAAGCATATAATGGGTTTCCTACCAAATGAATGTTGCCAAGAATGGGCAGTGTAGGTGGTCCTGGTGGGTAATTCTTGGGTCTTCTTCCAGTGAAGAGTAGACGAAGAATGACAGCAGCAATCGCTGCGTAAAGCAACTGAATGGTCAACATTATGTCTGAGTTTGAGATAGTAAGGATCTTGGAAGAAAGTCATGATGTTTCGATATTCAGTCATTTTTATAGAATTCATGTTGCTACCTTGATGTGATCTACCAAGAGCTCGAGCGGAGCCATGTGGGATGCTGTCCCACGGGGTAGTAAGATCGGCCACTGGGGCTATTAGTCCGTCTTACTAGAGTAGGAAAAGGCAAAGATGGGGAGAAAGCTCACCTACTCAGCCACTATTGAGGGTGACTATTCCTTGAACTCTGATTTGTCTCCCACAAGACTTCCGACGGGGAAGATTTGGCCTCATTCATTCATTCATTACAATACCGAGAGGAACTCCTGACCCTGCATTTCGTCCTTATCCCACAAATCTGTCCGACATCATGTCCGACGTCGCATCGACAGAATCCAGCCATTCCTGTTCCGTCTGTCACAAGACCTTCAAGCGCCGTGAGCATCTTCATCGCCATGCAGCCTCCCACAGTAGCGTCCGCCCCTACAGGTGTTCGCTATGTAACCAGTCGTATCAGAGAGCAGATGTTCTCAGACGACATTCTCAGACTTGCCAGGCAAAGGTCAAGACGGGGCGAAGAGCATGCGATCTCTGTGTTCGACAGAAGAAAGCCTGCAGCACTGGCCAGCCATGCGATAATTGTCGTCGAAAATCTGTGCAGTGTTGCTATTCTTTCGATTTCAGCGCCCGGCAAGGGAACAGCAGTGGAAGCCTAGAAGCACAAAATGAGCCGCTTACAAACATCCAATCCTCAGTTGCGTCTACCAGCAACATCAGCCCTCCAATTGTCGCGTTTGGTGATAACTCTCTATTCGAGTATCTCGGCAATTATACCTCTGTATATGACTTCTTCCAAGGTACAGATGATATGTCAGGATGGCTAGATTTTGTCGATCTCGCCGCCGATAACCTCCAGTCGACTGCGACCACCAACCCTAAGACGCATCTCGATAACTACACATTTCACTTCCTCGATAACTTCACTAGCCAAAGTGGGCTTGTCGAATCATTTGACTGTGGAACCTTTGATCAACGACTTCAAGTTGTGTCATCTTTCCTGAAGACTGAGGAAGATATACAAGCTGCTCTTACCATGAGTCCACACGACCCTCTTATTATACAAACTCACCAGATTCTTTTACAAGTCAAAGAAGTAACCACTGTGAAACCTCGCAATAGTATAGTAGATCTTGAATGGTCGACTATCCTTGAGCAGACGTGTATGTTATTCTTCTCTCCGTGCAATCTTAGGAAATACTTGGCATTGTTCTGGCATGTATGGCATCCCAATGTCAATTTTATACACCGGCCTTCTTTCGACCCAGCAAATTCCAACCCGAGCCTTGTAGCTGCTATGGCATTGATCGGTATGCTACCCCATATCCCTGTACCTCGTCTCTGGGCATATTAATGTCAATGAACAGGAGCTAGCGTTTCGCCTATCAAGGCAGACAACGAACAGGCAAAGATGTGGTTCAATTGTGTAGAGGAAATGGTCTTCACTGATGACGACTTCTGCAGCGATCCTCTTGGTGGCCGCGAAACCACGGTAATAGACCCTGCTGCCAATATCTCCAAGATTCAGGCACTTCAGGCTGCATATATCGTATGTCTTTACCAGGGATGGGATGGGGACAATGCTAGCAAGCGACGTATTCGTCGATATCGTTTCAGCACAGTTATATCGGTATGTTCATCCTACGACCTAAACAGGGAACAACAGTCTTAACAAAAATTATAGATGGCGAGAGATCTTGGAATAATGTCTGCTAGACACCCAGACTATTCTTCTGTTCTAGAGTTTGGATTCGACTGGAGAGACTTTGCTGCGAGAGAGCAACTTATCCGGTAAGGAATGGTCATGGGGTCCTCAGAATATTGGCTGACGGCAAAACAAGTGTCTTTCTCTGGATCTACTTGCTAGATCACGCCTTTGTGATCTTCAATAATCTCCCACCTCGTATGGTGATCATGGAAATGAGCATGCATATGGCGTTCCCTGAAGCAGCGTTTCAAGCAACTACAGCATTAGAATGTGCCCAAGAGATTCACAACTGGACTTTACGCTCTGCACCAATACGCAACATAACATTTCGTGAGGTTGTGGAGATGTTTTGCAAAGACTCTATGGCCTCAGACATGCAAAGATGTTTTGCAGACCTTGGTCCATTGAATCTCTTTGCAGTTGTATCAGGTAATGTGAAAAGAAACCTTAGATTCTTTTTCTTGTTTACTAATCTGACTACCAGCTTTCCATGCTCTTATATTCCAGCACCAGAACTCCTTTGGTGGTGATGATCAGCTTCAAGCTGTCCGCAACGCATTGAGCAACTGGAAGTCGGCTTGGGAAATTTACTCTGACGAGTTCTCTTCATCACCACCGCATGTCATGGTCGATAGACATAATCTCTTACCGGAGAACCTGTGGAGGAGAGTAGGGTTTATGCGGCATTCACCAGAGTATTGGCTACTTGCCAGACTTCTTGTTGATCGTCTCTCGCCGTCTGTTGATTTAACGCCTGGCTCTGACCCTGGTGTTGGCGGCGCAACACACGAGCCTATACTGAGAAGATATGATCAAACGAGTATGCTTCAAGTGAATGATTTAATCACGGGGTTTCAGAATGTACATATACAAGAGACTGAATGAGGCGACCTAGAGCATCGTGTACATGAAATATCATATGAATTCCTTACAGTGAATATGAAGATTTCATGCAGATAGTTAAGTCTTCTTTTCTTGTGATAGGTAAAGGCGTTCTTGGGAATAATCGAGCGCTCCGAGCACTAGTGGGAGTTCCGAGGTGATCATCAGAACCCCCGCCCACATCGCCTCCGACCGGCATGTCCCAGCGGCAAATCGAAACTTATTACAGGAATAGTTGAAGCAGAATTATCAGTCAAATTAAAAGAGACGTAAATCATCATCAATAACACAAGCAAACCCCCTCACAAGAACCTCGATATTAATATCAAGAATGGCACGAACAACAACAGCACTCGTTGCGCCAGAGCTTGATGGCCGCTTCCAACTAGAGGAAGTACACCTTGACTCTCTCCAACCGGACGAGGCTCTCGTCGAAATACACGCATCTGGGATATGCCATACAGACATAGCCTGTGCAAGCGGAAAACTGCCATGTGCGCCCAACGCAGTTCTCGGCCATGAAGGTAAGTCATTGCCAAACCAAATAGAAACGAACTCCGAGTAACCTTGTTTGCGTATAGGGGCTGGCATAGTTCTCGAAACAGGATCCGCCGTCACCAACGTATCTAAAGGCGATAAAGTCTTACTATCGTTCTCATACTGCGGCTCCTGTTCAGGATGCACGTCAGGTCATCCAGCGTACTGCTATAGCTTCAACGACTTCAACTTTGGTGGGAAGCGCCCGGACGGCTCATCCGCTATGTTTACCATGAAACAAGGGGAAAAGCAGCCGATCCATAGCACCTTTTTCGGTCAGAGTTCCTTCGCAAGATACACCATAGTCCATCGAACAAGTCTCGTCAAAGTGCCACAAGAAACACCACTTAGCCTTTTTGCCCCATTAGGATGTGGTATACAAACTGGTGTCGGCGCCGTCTTCAACACTTTGAACGTCAGACCCGGTAGCTCTTTGGCTGTCTTTGGTGTAGGATCAGTTGGTCTAGCTGCCGTCATGGCTGGTAAAGCGAGACAGGCTGGTACAATCATTGCCATTGATCTACATCCAGAGAGAATCGAGCTCGCTAAGCAGCTTGGTGCAACACACGGCGTACTTGGTCCTGACCAGGATGGCATACTCAAAGCTATTCGAGATATTTGCCCTCCGATCGGTGTCGAATTTGCTGTCGACTGTACTGGCGTTCCATCGATCATAGAGACGATGGTTGAATCTTTGGGAATGAGAGGCAGAGCTGCTACAGTTGGCGCTCCTGGAGGCAGTGCTCAAGCCAGGATAAGTATCATGAGTCATCTCACTTATGGTAAAGAGTACGTTGGCTGTTCGGAGGGTGATAGTAACCCAGTCAAGGTAAGCCCAATGCATACGCATCACTGTTTTTAGTTTTCCCTATGATTTCCTCAACGTCTTGCTGACACCTTTTTTCTTGTGCCAGTTGATTCCTGATCTGATTGAAATGCATTCTCAAGGCCTTCTCCCCCTTGAGAAGTTGATATCTTATTATGATATCAAGGATCACGAGAGAGCTGTGGCGGATACCAATAGTGGCAAGGTAGTTAAAGCAGTACTTAATTGGACTTGATCCAGTTATAAGAAGCTACATTGATGCTAGAAATCAACAGTCAGTCTTGAATGAACGGGCCTAGACCGTGAGACATAGTAGTGCTCTTGGCATTAAAAAGAATTAAGTCCCGGAATGTCTAACAAAATTATTAAAGAGGGGAAGAAGAGAGAGTGTATGTAAATCTTCATGATTATGCTTCAACTTTCTTTGGTAAGAAACAAGAATAGTTTCAACATTGATAACTTCCAGACTCTCACTAGATAGATCACAGCCTAGTGGGACCAGAGATTCCAGCAAGAATGTTTAGAACAATATATTGCTATCTGTATTAAGAAGCTGCTTATTTTAAACCATTAACTCACTCCGTATCATATGTATTACTTGGTATCTCTATTGGCCAGACTTACTATCGAGCTAACAGAACGGCTGTATATACAATAACAAAGAATACTTCTTCTTCCACAGCTGCTTCATAATAAACCCTGTACACAATACAGTTAACAAGTTACATAGCAGCTGCAAACCCAAGTAATAACTCTTCTATAGACTTTTTTTCCCTTCCCTCAACTAAGACCAGACTTGCTATATATCTGTATTTATTCAATTGGTATCTTAGAAAGTACTCGTCTAGAAGCTATGGAAGTGGCTCAGACGATTTACAGGAATGCTGCATATTGCAAAGAGTGGTGACTTCAAAGGCCAAAGTGTTCTGTTTTACTATACAAAGGTGAAGGTACTCTCTGGGCCTATTTACGTCTGATATAGTCTAAGTTGACTGTAAACGTTTGCTTTTATGAGAATGTTCTTAGATTGGATACTCAACTTTCATTACTCATTCAACATGTGGCTGCGATATTGATAGTCTACCCTTGCACGAAACAAAACCCACTTAACCTTCCAAGCATAAACCCATGTCTTTCAACAAATCTTCACCTCGTAAATCAATACCAGCAGTTCTGTTGTCTTCAATGCCAAAGCCAAGGAATAGCTCATCGTCAATAAATCCATGATATTTCTGCTCCTGGCTCTTCCAGCTAATCGACGTGACATAAAACATATCTGAAGTAGATTTATCAGGATACTGCTTTCGACCATGAATCCAAATGGGTTTCCGTGAGATTGCATGGATCTCAAACGGCGCCTGTTGTTTGAACAACATAACATATGGCTCGTAGACGCTGTGATAATTGAAATATGACTTGTGTTGGAATATCATCATGATAAAGGTATTGGAATCATCGGCAACGCATGATGGTTCGTCTCTGCGACACATGGTGATCCGAAGAGAATTAGTAGCTTGATGTATGGACTCAAGGTCGGTTGTGAGTTTCGGTAGATATTTTGCCAGACATTGCTCATCACTGGCTGCAGCAAATGGTGCCAGATCCTCACCAGCCGAACCATCCATACTGATTTGCGCAAAGGTTCGTTTAGGTGCGATGTCGTAGTGGGTATACATATTGTTGTTGGCATCCCAGAAGAGGAACCAATTCTTCTCAACTGCATTCCAAGGCAGTGGCCGTTGAAGCTCAGTGCCAAGTCGGAACTCGCTCAGATTGCCCATTTCACCCTTCCAGTTTGTAAGTGTGCGGAAGTCTTGCACAAACTGGCCAAAGCAAGTGAATAGCGAGTTTGAGCCATATGTTGTATAAGGCTTCTCAGGACCATAAAAAACGCGAGCATCGTGAGGGCCCATGTTATACTTAAAGTACGACAAGTCATCTTCGCACTTGTCCCCTCCTAAGGTTGCAGTGACTGGGAGAGTTGTTGGCGAGTGAAGGCATCGAAGGATGTCATCTTGAAAAGCAGCATTGCAGACAAGTTCAGCAAACCAAAGCGAGTTGCCGCCGTCTTGTGACCATTGAGCTACAACAATCCATGTGTCGGCGAGTGTGGGATGGGGAATAATGTTTGGGTTTAGGCCAGCGTAGTCTCCAAAGTCGATCTCGAAAAACCTTTTGTCTTTTGTAGATATGGAGAACACCTCGAGATGGGTGCTACTTATATCTTGGGGAACAATACCATTGCTTGACTGGTCGTCCTCCGGCGAGTTGGGTTGAGCTGCTGGCGTTGATTGAGAGTCTGATGCGGTGGTTGACTTGTCATCACCGAGGGGCTCTTGATCATCACCAGATGATTTCTTCAGTTGTGATGGAACCCAACTTTGAACGCGAGACGGGATAGCTTCTGGGTCAAGATATAGCTTCAGGGCGAAGATGATGAGTAGTAAAACTGGTGCAATGAAAAAGACCAGTCTTCGAGAATCTCGAACAAGCATTTTGAAAGTTTAGACGTTACACAGGATCGAATATGACAGACGAGGGAATCGGATAAGGGGGGTTGAATGATACTGTGAGAATGGGTAATCTAGAGCTCGACGCAGTAGCTCAGCTCGACTTGTGAATGAAACGTCGTGCGTCATCAAACCATTCCCGATTTGCACCACGCTCCGAGAGTAGAGAGTTCAGGAAGATGCCAGGAGAGATGGGCTGGGCAGCTACCCCACGAGCTGATCGAGATGAACAATAGCAACAAGAAAATGTCGCAATCTAAGAGCCAACAATAGCCTATAGTCTCCCCAGAATAATATGCAGCCAAGGTCACAACCGGAAAAAGGGTCTATGCCTTGGCACGCCGTGACATCCAAAGTGGTTACAATTCGACGTCGACAAACAACGAGCAGCATTATCATATGCATGCCGAGGCTTCGGAGGGCACTTTTGCGGGGGAACAGGGCCGTTTACACCAACGCTAGTCAACGGTCCAGGTTCCTGAACAGGGGCAGTTTGACTGATCGTGTAGATCTTAGCCGCGGGAGCTAATAAAAGTGACTTTGGCCTGCGGCGTAGAAACCCGGAGGGGGCTGGGGTCTTGACCAGGGAATACGAAGCGATATATCTCAACTGGTTTAGTTTAGCTGCAGCCAGCTCTGAATTGCAGCGCTGCTGACCCTGTTGTGCCGAGAATCACAAGTCAGAAAGTGAAGCTTTGGAAGAGAAGGGAGAGAGACTTGGTACCTAGCTGACTGCCCATGATCTATCTTGAGATCTGGTGGTTGCCCAACATAGGGGGATTATCATACAGTGCATGGCGAGAACATACATAAGTGTACAGTAGATTAAGCTTAAATTGTTCTGCATAAAACTCTTTATCTAGGCTCTTGCTTGCTTGCTAATTGGATCACCCAGAGCCTTCTTATAGAACCATGCTGCAAACTTGACACTGGGCGTGTCGATAGCCCGAGTTACAATGTCAGCCAACCCAAACGTCAAAGGCGCGAGAACGAGTTGCGGCAAGAGAACTGAGATCTCCAAACCAAACGGCCCGGCTTTTGGCAGCACCAGCTTATCCGCCCAATGGGGGATATTCTTCATCAACTCTTCGTTCTGCCATCCCGTAGCCAGATACAGCCTTTCGGCAACAGTCCATATCACTGGTCCGTGGACCAGATATAAAGCAAAGGAGATGTGACCAAGGTACTGGCAGAACCTCGTCTCAAAGAAGCGTCTGAGCCAAAAGATGCGAGGAATAGCAGCTACCAGGAAGACAGCAGCCCAGAACAGATAAAACCACTTGTAGTCAAATACAGCCTGTGGTTTGAGCCACGATAGATAATACCAACCCCGGTTCTTTGAAAGCTGCTCGACATCGCGGTTCTGAGAGGGAACTCCACCCAAGAACAAGCTGAAGAGCAGGAGGTGGTAGAAAATGAACTCCTTAACAGGTTCAAGACGCGCAAGAAAGCGCGGCAGTTCTCCCTTGCTTGCCAGGCTATCCAAGTCGCAGAGAAGCATGCCAGCGACAAACATGGCGTATAAAGACCCGTCTGAAATGTACATCAAGTAGAATATGAGACCAGCCTCGCACCAGAGCCGAGCATTCCGTGAACAGCGTGAGAATGCCATCTGCGCCGTGAAGATGATGACGGATCCTCTCATCTCGACTGGTATAGACCACAGATGCTTGTTGTAGCTTAGCCATGGCTCGCCGCCTTCTTTGAAGATGAAGCTAAAGTTTTTAAACTCGTAATAAAAAGCCCAGAGTTCGTCGATCCAGCTTCCTTGCTTTGTGAGTGGGCGCAGCCAGATCCCAAACAGATGGATGAATGTTATGTAGACAAGCAACGCGAGTATGAGTGGCAGATATAGGCGAGTCCAGCGTCGGAAGAGAGAAGACGCAAGCACGTCGCCCAATTGAGCTTGTTCTCCAGCTTGGATGAGACTCACGGGCTTGACGGATAGGACATAGCCCGAGATGACGAAGAAGGTCGACACTGCGTAATGGCCGCCAGTGAAGAAATTGCGGATAACGGGAAGGGTTGCAAAATGGTATTTCCCATCGTAGCCAAATGAGTTCTCAAACACCTTGTCTTGCTCGACGATGCCGTGCACCCATAACTCATGGTGGTGGATATAGACCAAGAGAGCAGCAAAGCCTCGAAGACCGTCCAGGTATGCAGTTGGACGTAGGTTCTCGAGAGGGGGCCGTGATCTAGCTCGAATTGCTGCTCTGACAGTGTTGATGATGTGTTTTATTCTGCCGCCGGCTGGAGCTGGCTTCCAATATGGTTTATTGAGTGTCCAGTCTGGATTGGAGTCTGACTTGACTTCGTCCCAATCCTCGCTGTCGAGTAAACCGCTGGCTCGTGGAGACATGATAAGTTGCAGTATGAAATTTCTAAAATGAAAACCTCAACTAAAAGGTCGATTGAAGATTCAATGGACAATTGAAGTCGTTGAAGATGTGTGTTTGATGTACTTGGATGCGTATGCTCAGCTGGTATCCCACTTAGGGAGAAGCATCAAGGTGATGTCAATCAGCCGAGGACAAGACCACAAGCATGTGGGAGAATGACGAATGCAGCTCAAGGAATGGGGTAGTTACTTTGTCTCATTTGAACAGGGAAGACGGGTTATGAACAAGGGACTTTTGAATGCATCCTCCAACTGTGAAGATCATGACCCAATTGCAGCCATTTCATTAGCATATGCGGAGGAAATTAAGAATTGCCGTCCTCATGACGTTCCAAGTGAGTGATTTGACAAGGATAAACTCGCATGCATTTACAAAAATGAACAGGATCCTTCCGTAAAGCAACTCTTAGTTGATATCCCTTGTCATATCCTCACAACTAGCGGCGGACGCACACGGGAAACTCGGCAGCCACAACAGTCGTTAGCTCAACCAACCGCATCCTTTCCATCAACAGGCGATTCTGGGGTTGGACAGAAAGCTTGTTTGATAAGGGCCCAGATGAGTGCGGGGGATCTCGACAGGGGTTGGATATACCCGAGGCTCGTTCCCCGGATCACAAGCCAGTCTGTGAATGAAAAGCTGTGTATCGTGCTGCTGAGGGACAATGAATGGGTGGGCAGCTATGTCAGGCTTCTGCAAGGCACGAGTAAAGCCAAAATGTATAGTATATAATCTTACAAATATCCAATGATAGTATACAAATACATGCACTTCCACCACAGCTTCTCACAATGGCAACTCGACCCATTGAGTATTATCTGCAACTCACCTCTATTGTCAAAAATGCAATCTCACTTCTGCAATTTCGTTGGTCCATTTACTTCCATGCAGCGTGAATCTCGTACCCCAGACTCACCCACCTCCACGATGCGCAAGGCACGGAGGAGCTGCCCTTCTTGGAAGTCATCAATCCAAGCTAACAACATCCCCTGTTGAGCTTCCCAATAATCACATGGTCTCCAATGCTTCTCCGCTGTGACATGCTGCTGCGTGGCGATGCGGCCCTTGATCCCCATTCCGCAAAAGCCCGGTAGTTATTGATAAGGCAAGCTCGTCGTATGAGCTCGGGATTTCTTGATACCTCTTCGAGTAGGTTAACTATGCATTTGGGCCTTCTTCTAATTCAGTTTGGTTCCACATAAGTCTAGGAACCCGGCAGAGCCAAGAGTCAGCTGTGCATCTTTCTTCTGCTCTTTCTGCAGACAACTTCTTCTTTTCATGTAAGCTACTCTTTGTCATGGCGAGTGGCCCTCGAAGAAATCATCCAACAAACCTTCGTATCCCTCCCACCATTGTTGAGTGGACTGTCACCAAGAACCACGAACACAACGACACCTACTACCACGACACCGCCAAGATGGGCGCTCCATTGGGCTCGCCAACACTGGCAGCTTCAACGGCAAAATTTAGAAACAAGGTGCCGGCGCAGATGCAAAGATGTCTACCACTATACTTGACCTGTGTCGTCTTACTCTTCATCATCCTCAACTTCGACATATTCTATACTATACCCAGCCCTCTCGGCATGTTTAGGAAGGATGAGGAACTTGTAATTCCGCGATCACGTTTCAGTTCATTCCCACAAAAGATCTGGCAAACATGGAAAGTCGATCCTCTAAACTTTGAGGATCGTGACTTGGCCACTTCCCGGACATGGGTGAATAAGAACCCGGGGATGCGATACGAGGTTCTCACAGATGCCAACGAGCTCGCTTTTGTAGAGGAGCACTTCGGCGCAGGAACTCCCATAAATCGACCGGACATTGTCAAGTTCTACAAGAGCATCAACCTACACATCATCAAGGCTGATCTCCTTCGATATATGGTCATGTACGCTGAGGGAGGAGTCTATGCAGACATTGACGTGGAGGCTCTAAGGCCTGCCCATCGTTTTATCCCAGAGAGATATGACGAGAGGGACATTGACTTGATTGTCGGCGTTGAGATTGACCAGCCCGAGTTCAGCAGCCATCCAATCCTCGGCAAGAAGTCAAAATCTTTCTGTCAGTGGACCATCATCGCAAAGCCCCGTCAACCAGTCATGCTACGGCTTATCGAGCACATCATGGTGTGGCTAAACGAAGAGTCTAAGAAACAAAAAGTCGCTCTTGGAGACATCCAGCTGGACTTTGACCAGGTCATTAGCGGCACAGGACCTTCGGCTTTTACCACAGCTTTACTTGAGCAAATGAACCAAAACCATCGCGGCAAGGTCACTTGGGACCTATTCCACAACATGGACGAATCCAAGGTTGTCGGTCGCGTTCTAGTGTTAGATGTGGAGGCTTTTTGCGCTGGACAAGGCCATTCGGACTCTGGTAATCATGATTCTCGCGGTGCATTGGTTAAACATCACTACCACGCATCCAATTGGCCAAGCAAGCATCCTCGATACAGCCATCCTGTATACGGCCAGGTTGAGGATTGCAATTGGAATGTGGAATGTGTGCGTCTTTGGGATGAGAATGTTGCTGAATACGAGAGATTATCCGAAGAAGAAAAGAAGATGAAGATTGACGAAGCCAAGAAGCCCGCCTTGTAGGTAAAAGATTTATACATGGGTCTAGACATGGCGATGATGACGGCGTTGTATCGTTTCATGAATTTAGGATATCCTCAGTTAGTAATTACGAATAATTGTTTTCAACGTCTTGTACAGCTAACAGCTAAGCCCTGGGTATCATGTCATAAGCACAACAACTACTTTAGCCTCTTTGTTCTTCAACGGCTGAACTACATTCCTTAGACCTGTGGCTTGGCGCCAATAAGATGACGTGAACATCTCATGAACCGAGGCATTGACAGGGGTAGATCAACCAAACCCCGCGCTTTTGCGAGTGTCTTATTCTCTTCCAACTTCTTCAACATCACACGATCCAGAATGGCTTCTTCCGATAATGAAGAGAAACAGCCCGTCATCATTGTCGGCGCCGGCCTCGCCGGCCTTGTGGCAGCCTTTGAGCTTGCCGAACGTAAAATCCCCGTTCTTTTGCTGGATCAAGAAAATGAACACAACCTCGGCGGCCAGGCTTTCTGGTCGCTAGGAGGTATATTTATGGTTGATTCGTCTTACCAGCGGAGAATGGGAATCAAAGATTCTCGTGAGCTGGCTCTTCAGGACTGGATGGGCACGGCGCGTTTCGATCGAGAGCAGGACGACTACTGGCCTAGAAAGTGGGCCAAGGCTTTTGTTGACTTTGCCACCGACGAGATGGAGGATTATGTCAGAGATCGAGGTCTTGGTTTTCTTTTCAACGTTGGATGGGCTGAACGGGGTGACGGTTCTGCGACTGGTCATGGAAACTCTGTGCCGAGATTTCACATTAGCTGGGGCACGGGACCAGAGGTGGTAAGGGTCTTTGCAGAGCCGGTCAAGAAAGCTGCAGAGAAAGGCATCGTCACGTTCAAGTTCAGGCACGCGGTTGACGAATTGATCATCGACGACGCGGGACGAGCTGTTGGGGTTAGAGGTCGGATTCTGGAGGACGATGACGCAGCTCGTGGAATCAAGTCATCTCGAGTTGAAAAGGACAAGTTTGAAATCTACGGCTCAGCAGTTATTGTTTCTTCGGGCGGTATTGGAGGCAACGTCGAAGCAGTCAAGGCTGCTTGGCCTATGGACAGATTGGGCCCCAAAGTACCAGACAATTTCGTGGTAGGCGTTCCTGCGCACGTCGACGGACGAATGATTGGAATATCGGAAGCGGCTGGTGCTCACATCATCAACCGCGATCGAATGTGGCATTACACCGAAGGTCTTCAGAACTGGAATCCCATCTGGCCAAACCATGGTATCCGAGTTCTCCCAGCGCCGTCGTCTCTCTGGCTCGATGCAACTGGAAAGCGACTCCCGCCATTCCTCTACCCCGGCTCAGATACGCTCGGAACACTCAAGTATATCTGCAACACAGGCTATGACTACACCTGGTTCATCCTAGACCAGAGCATCATTGCCCGTGAATTCGCCCTCTCTGGTTCAGAGCAGAATCCAGACGTGACGGGCAAGAGTATATGGATGCTCCTCACCCGAGTCTTTGGAAAGAAGGGAACTGTTCCTGTTCAAAACTTTCAAAAGCACGGCAAGGACTTTGTTGTCCGCGATAATCTGGAGGATCTTGTAGCTGGTATGAACGAACTTGCTGCGAAGCGCAACGGCCCATTGCTAGAATACGATGCTATTCGAGAGGTTGTCGAAGCTAGAGATAGCCAGATGAACAACCCATATTCCAAGGACGCGCAGGCGATGCTCATCAACAACGCAAGGACATACTGGCCAGACCGTCGAAGCCGCGTAGCCCCACCACATCGTCTGCTCGACAAGGCTCACGGGCCGTTGATCGCTGTACAGATGAATCTCCTCACCCGCAAGACGTTGGGTGGCATTGAGACGAATCTTGATAGCAACGTGATGCGGGCAGATGGTACTCCGTTTCCTGGTCTGTACGCTGCTGGTGAAGTTGCTGGCTTTGGAGGTGGAGGAGTTCATGGGTATAGCTCTCTGGAAGGGACGTTTGTGGGAGGTTGTATCTTCTCAGGACGAGCTGCTGGAAGGGCTTTGGCTCGTGAAATATTGGGTGAGGACGTTTCTGGTGTTCCAAGAAGCGATAGGCCTGTCAACTCTCGCCTGTAGGGGTGATGTCTGGTCTAAGTTTCGGATTAGTGTTTTGGTCTGATGCTAGTATTGAGCAGTTAGCGGTTATTCTAAGGCAGCATCTGTGTTTAGGACTTGATGTTAGTATCAAATCGCTTGTATAGGTATTGGTCAGTTTATGTTGTTAGTTATGGAAGCGAGCATGAATAGGCATTATCATATATCCATGTGTTACACCAACTATCATCTCTAGAACTACTAGTTGAATGCTGGTCTGTGATACATGCTTATATATTATCCTTATAGTCAAGTAACTTCCTTGGTGCCTCGGTCGAAAGGCGGTTTTCCCGCTTGAAGCTGACATTTTGGCGCGTCTTATGTGCATGGGAGTGTATATATGAGTGGGTATATAAGAAGATAAGCTAGTAGTTTAGCTGAAGAAAAGGAAGGGTTACTTCTTATAGCCTTAGACTACGAGGAAGCCATATTCTTAATATAATAGCTACTTACAGATTATATCAGTTAAATATACTTCAAGATTGGAAGGGAAAGTATATTTAGATATTATAGATAATATCACATTATATGAAGAAAATGGAGCTTCAAACAATATAACCTTAATCTATCTCCTTAATATATGAAAAAAGAAAAAGAAAAAGGGAAAAAGAAAATATTTAGGTAACTCATACTTAAAATAACAGACTTCACCAATCCTTTGGTATCCATTGCTACGATTCAAATCATCCAGGATGTGGCATCGTCTTTGGTAGGCTGTGCAGACTTGTCTTATCTATCCTGCCATCTAACTGGCCAGTTTTGGGGTTTTCTAATTTAATAACACCTACGCCCTCCGAGTCTAAGGTGGCGCTGCTCGTACTTATGGTTATAGACCGCCAATTTGGTCTGACTATGGGCCGATGGCTCACCAAGACTGCTGACAAAGTAATACTGGAGACAAGTAAGATGAAGAGGTCGACGTGGAAATATATGAATGAACAAGCTTCAGCTATCTTAATCGACTTCCTATATACTGCAGTACAGTCTCAGTCGGGTTCTCTCTACCGCTACATCTCCATTACAACGGACACGCCATTGTAAAGGTGTGTCCGTATATATCCAAAGGATCGTTTCTCAGACGAAGGAGTGGGCCTTTCTTGCACTTCCCAACGTCTCACTGGATAGTTCTTGACCCCCAAAATTTCCGCCTCGACACTAAATATGACGATGAGCAGGGATTATCGCCCATCGAGGCTGAGTGCTAGACAAGATGAAACATTCTGCTTTCCCCATTCTTCATTTCCTTATTCCCGCTGTTCCAAGTTATCTCTTGTAAGATTTCTCTTCTCCTCTTGTCATATTTTCTTACTGCCATGTCTCGACTTTGAGCTACACGGATATCGTGGTCACTAGTCGCGTATAAGCAGTTGAGGCTTGAACATCTTAAAGCATCCCTACCTGACCCTTCATACTAGAGTCATGCTCTCCGTGTCGACTCTCACACTTCTGTTGGGCAGCTTTGTTGCCAGGACGGCTGCCGAAAGCTCTTTTATCACGCCTGGAGGATCGGGCTCAACAGGAGGATGGAGAAACAACCCCAGCTATCAGGTCGGTGATAGCATCAACGTGGAATGGGAGACAGACCTTGATGAGACAAAGCTTCTGCTTTGGCAAGATCATCCTGATGCGGGTGGTGGCACTCAATTCTTTGTTCAACTCAAGGGTACGATCCAAGTTTATCTCGGTCAAGACGCACTGGCTTACTGAGCACTTGCTCTCTAGAAAACTCAACCTCGACAAGCTTCATCTGGCAAGTCAACTTCAACGGCTTCTCTACCGAGGTCAAGCAGGGGCAGGATGCTGTCTTCCATTTCTCTCTGTTTGAGGCCAACACCAACAACATCGTTGCGAATTCACAAAACTTCAACGTTACGGTACCTGAAGACCCGACTACGACCGCGCAGTCAACGACCGTCAAGCCAAGCCCTACTCCTCCCGCTTCTGTTACCGAAACAACAAAAAACGCCCCGGCCGAGACGACAGATGCCAACGACGGTAGCACCAACGATGATAGCAACAACAATGACAACGATGATCTTTCCAACGGCGCGGTAGCAGGAATAGCGGTCGGTGCAACGATTGGAGGTCTCCTCCTCCTAGGAGGTGTTGGTTTTCTCCTATGGAGGCACTTCCGCAAGCGCCCTGCTGGCGGATACCCACAACCCCCAAATGCTCAGACACAGCCTATGCAAGAGTACTACAAGCCCCCTGAGCAGGCCGAATTGGCGGGACAGCAGGGGCCCCAGGCTGAGTTGTCTGATCAGTCATGGGCTCAGCAGGGTTATGCACGCGGACCTGGCGGGCTTCACGAGGCGCCCTAGTTGGGGTAGTTGTATGTGAAGAGAGGAGATAGCCATAGCATAGAGCGGCTGGACCAAAGTACTAACATTGTTGACAAAGGCCGGAGTTGATTGGATGAACCGGGCATTTTCTTCATGATTCCCATTTCTACTAGTATAATAACAAATTTTGCTGAGTGCTTACTCGGTCACACTTTTGATGCTTTCTGGAATTGGGCCCAGTGACTTCGATCTGAAGAAATGCGTGGTCCGGTAGAGCTGATTATGGCTGCCCGACTTTTTCATGTAGTTAGACCAGATCAATAACGTTAGATGAGAGTAGAGCTGGAATATAGCATCAGACAAGATGACCCAACAGACCACCTTCTTAAAGCTTACACTGGGCCGGGAAATGACAGTAGATATAGTATAAAAGCCAATCCTACTCCTGATGGCGTTTCTCAAGTCCCTCCATTAACCTCTTCTCTCTTTCTTTGATATCATCAGTCACAGTATCACCAAAATCTTCCATCTCAGCAATTCGTCTGACTATAACTTCCCCAGCCTTAAACGGGATCTTCTTTGCCCAACTGACTGCCTCCTCTCCGTCCTTAGTCTTCAGGATCCACCAGCCGCATACATGGTGTTCCTTCTCAGCGTCAAAGGGTCCCTTTGTGACCCGCGCAGGGCCATCATGGGAGTATGTAACACGATAGCCATCGCTAGTTGGAGCGAGACCGTCTCCGGCGAGAAGTACACCAGCGTCATAGAGTTGTTCGTTGAAAGTTGTCATTTCTTCAAACGTCTCGGTCTTGGTGGCATTTGGGTCCTCAGCCTCTGGGGAAGCCTTGATTAATAGTATGTAGCGAGGCATTGTTGTGAATTGATAAAGGGTGAAGTAGAGATTTTATTGGTAAGAGATAGAGGGGAGCTTGGTACTGGAAGAAGTTAAGATTAACATACTCTACTTGCGGGGAACACTGGCTTTTGTAGACGTTGAGAAGTTGTCGTTGTTTGAACGAAGAAGGGTATAGGCGTTTTTTCATGAAATTGATTGGCAGAGCATCTTGTTAGATGGATAGTACTATTCTATCAAATCTACGTCTACATCGTCAATATGTGGCGTTATCCAAAAGCCCAATAACAAAAGCTAAATGACGGCTGCTGCCTGTTGCGAAGTGTCTCGAATGTGAATAGTAATCACATAGTAGTTAACTTTATTTATGTTCACATAAGTCGGCATGTTGTTTATCCGCAAAGAACCATATGAGTTTAACTTTTCAGATTATATGAATTCTATGACAAATATTAACGGACAGCGTGAATTCCAAGACGTACAAGAAAAACAATACTTGGTAGTATTTGGCCTATGACTTGTTTCAATACTTCACGCTATGTTGAGAACAGATGCCTTTAGTTTCATATTAGAAATGAAACTTAAAGTAATGTACTTCCTAGCAACCTGTTCCATTCACACCTCACTCGGGCTATACAGTATGCTCTTACATCATTGCTCCGAGCTGAGGATGAACGATTTTGACCACGAAATAGGCTGAAATCATTTTCAAGTCACGATTCGATCTATTGATAACCCCCGAGTAAGATTAAATATTGGAGACCAAATATGGAAGAAATCTAATTCATAATACAAGTTGGAAGAGTTAGTAGAAATACAGGATCAACAGAGCTTTTCCCACTAAAACAACACATACGTTAATCATGATCCTATCCCTTTGAGTGCCACAGCCCTTAGGGAGGTCACTCGCCCCACTTGGCTTAGTCATAAGGTTAGTACGTGCGGGGTACCGGAAGTTCGTGAGATATGCAATTTTTGCAAAATACCACCAAAAACTCATGCTAATTGATATCTATTGAAACGATGAATTCCCCACCGATTCTTGATGAAATACGAGTTAAGGAATATGACTTCGATGATCATAGCTTTCACACACATGCACAGCAAAGAGGCCAGGGCCCTACCGGAATAATAATAAACCCGCCCGAGGAGGCCGCCGGCAACAACTTCAACCCGTTCAATATAGAAGATCGTGATTTTCAGATCAACATACTGCCCCCAACACCACTTGAGCTATTCCAACTTTTTATACCTATATCCCTCGTACAATCATGGGTATATTACAGTGACAGCTGGGTCTCTCATCTTACGCGAAATGGCGTTATCGACAGCCATAGCTCGGCCATTTCCGACCACTCACGGATCAACCGGTGGGACGGGCTCTCTGCTGCACAAGTGTATATATGGCTCGGGGTGCTGATTTACCTAGGAATTCATA